>JADGKB010000051.1:0-100271 GCA_027604185.1 Boothiomyces macroporosus
TCCCTTACAACGATCAAGTAAACTACGATGGAACTTTTTTGGATACCATTGACAAGATTGATTACAACCATGTTACTCAATTTGTTCGTAACACAATTGGGTTTGTCGTTGAATTGTCTTTGGCAGCTTAATAAGACAAATAAATGTAGAATAAAACTGGTTTATGCTGAATACTTTTTAAAAACTATTCATGAATGATCCACTTTCAACAATTCCTCGTCTTTCCACTTTGATACGTATAGCAAAGGTTTAATGCTGGCACACAAAATGTTGATTTAGAAACCACCCAGACTGAAAGCTATGGGTGCTGGTGGGTATTAGTATTGGCTTCAGATCATCTTCATCGTGGACACAGAGAACGCGTGGTCGACATGTGGTGGGTTTAACGGCTAACGTAAAAGTGCTGCTCAACTCTTGATAAGCGAGTTTGTATTTTTTTCAGTATAAACCAATCCCTGGATATCACATCGTGCTGTTCTTTCAGGTGTTAGAATGATTTCTTTACCACGGCCATTTGTTTACAGATTCTTTATGTGATATTCTCCAATTATATACACTGTACTGCACAGTACATTTACCATGAGATTATATTCGCACGAGAATTCTGAATATTCTTTGAAAGTAATGGAATCTCAATTATTGAAACTCTGGCAAAAGAAGGACTAGATCAAATGTTGATATCAGAATTTGATCTAAGACTACCGCGTTTCAAGACGTTACTTGAAACCAGTCCATATAAAATGGTGTCAAATTTCCAATTGGACAGTCCACTTGAAGGTTTTGATCCATTCGCAAATCACCTGATGTAGATCGCGCAGATGGACAAGTGATCACGTACCGAAAATTGATTGTGTAACCCAAATAAGTGAAGCTGCAAGGTATCAATGAATCAACTCAAAACTGATAGTAAACGAGAATTATAGTAGCTTATGTGCTCAAAGCTTCCAGTGCTCTCTCAAGGAAATTTACTTTTCCTCCATGCACAGAAGACATGTGGAGTGCATGCGAAAGTATGGTAAAATAACAGAACTCACAAGGCAGTTACACAGAAGGTTAATGACACAGAACGGATATCAGAAAACTATAAATACAGACGGGAAAGAGAACGCTCACAGATGAACGCAATTACCCTTGCCCTCGCGATTTCCAGCATTGTAGCAGTTCCACCATGGGTCAAAAAAACCGATTTCAAAAACTTTGATAGAATTGAAAGATTTTCAGCACCTACAGCCATTTCATCATTTCCAACCAAGCTTTCTCAGCAAACATTGGTCAACTCTTACATCAATCAAATTCAAATTGACAACCTCAAAGCTCACGTAAACAAGCTCACTTCTTTCCCTGAAAGATATTATCAGAGTCAGAATGGTGCCGATGCTGCGACTTGGTTGTACAATGAAGTTGTCAATCTTGCAAAGAGCGCTTCACCAAAAGTAAAGCTCACTGTCAAATATTTCCAACACTCCCAATGGACTCAACCATCAGTGATTGCTAGATTGGAGCCAGTTACAAGCACTGGTCCTGGTGATATTATTATTACCGGTACTCATTTTGACACTGCTTCTTACGATATTGGAGGTGGCAGTGGAGATATTTCCAGACCTAATCCAGCAGCAGATGATTGCGCATCTGGATCTAGTGTAATTGCTGAAACTCTACGTATTTTGGTAGCCCAAAACTTTGTTCCAAAAAGACCAATCGAATTCCACTGGTATGCAGCCGAAGAAGAGGGTCTTCTTGGATCTGACGAAGTTGCCAATGACTATGCATCCCGCCAAGTCCCAGTATTTACTTACTTGAACCTTGATCAATCTGGCTACGTTCAACCAGGGGCTACTCCAGGTATTGGAATCATCACTGACTACACCACTTCTGATGCGACCAACTTCCTCACTCAAACTGTAAAAACATACACCACCGTTACCCGTACTGGAACCTTCCAATGCGGATATGAATGTACTGACAATGCTGCTTGGTATGACGCCGGTTACAACAGTGCTCTGGCATTCGAAGCACCAACCAACTCTGAAGCATTCCCTTACAACGATCAAGTAAACTACGATGGAACTTTTTTGGATACCATTGACAATGTTAGCTTCGATCACGTAGCCCAATTTGTTCGCAATACACTCGGGTTTGTAGTAGAACTTTCTCTTGCTCCTTGAAGAAACTAGAAATAAAGTCATTCAATTCTAAATTCACCTCTAAAAAAGTTTCGTGAAAGTTATATTCTCACAGTGGTCAATGTCCAAGATCAAATCACATCTGGTGGTATCCATATTTATTTTCATTTAACCAACTCTGTAGAGATACAACAAGATATAGCTCATGGACACCCAGTTCAAAAAATCACTACACACTTTAATCCAGGTCATTATCTGCTGATTTTTTTGAAAATAATCGATTTCAAAGGTGAGAAGCAAAGTGCTGTTGTTTAAAATAGTAATTCCGTACAATAACCAAAAGGTTAAATCCATCGCCCACTTGAAGTTTGCTATTTTCACCCTCTTTCCCTTTGATTTCACTTGAGATTTGATGGTCCCTGTATGCGACACATGCCCTTCAGATTTTTCTGGATTAATTAGACTTACCCTCGATGGTTTTTGATTCACGTACTTTTGAACTACCTCCCAAAGAGTCTTTTGTAATTATTAGTCGTGAGATCACTGAAGAACCAAAGTAATATAACACTGGAATGGAAATGAATGCACATACCAAAATAGAAAGAAGCATCATTGCTCTTCGAAATAGCAAATAGTACTCCAGGCCATTCCAAGTTCCAAGGGTGCACCAACCAATACAAAATACCAATGTAGCGATAAGAATAACCAATCTAACCAATTTCAAGATTTTATCAGGAGAAACCACTCTTTCGCCGATTTTTACATCTGGAAATAAATTTACTCCTGCTCCGGCTGAAACTACACCAACCTGATTGTTAATTCTACCATACAAGGAAAACGTTTGAAGAAATCGCGGCGAACGCGTAGCTGATGAAATCCAAAATAATATTGGTTTGAACATATTGAGCAATACTGGACGCAGTCATTGTAGTAACATCAAATGTATATGTTAATCTGATATGTGCGAGTAGAGCGATACGGAACATGTCAGAAGTCCCAATTAGAAAGCAGAGTTTATCTGAAGCTGAGAGATTAAACTTTTGACCTCTTTTTCGAAGAGTGTTTCGAATAATGAGACCTAAATATCCCAAACCAGTTATGCTTAGTATAACAATCATTACCAAATCGCTTATTGCAAAATCATACTGGGTTTCGCTTGAACAGCCCAAGTAGTTAAATCTATAATCGCACATCTCCAACAAATACGCATTTGACAGAGTTTCGTTTGTCATATAGTTGAGTAAGTTTAGTTTTAAAAAGTACGTCATCTTGCTTCTGAAGGCTGACGTCGAACTTGCAGTCATGCGAGTAAGGTGATCTAAAATACCTTGGGCAACTCAATCTTCGCGGTTAAAACCAGCGTCAACGTGGTATAAAGAATTCACATGTAATTCGTTCAAAAACTTGCAAAAGTCGAATTCAATATCTTTGATGCGAACATTCCTGCAAAATTTGGTAAAGAATACAGCAGAGTTTATGTGTATCTCATCGATATCTATTGGTAGTTTGTCGTTTGGTCCACAATGAAAGATTAGCCTAATATTTTAAATTACAATTGTTGAGCTGGTAGTTAGTATAATGATGTAAAAATGGATTGATTATTGCTGCTATAATTGTCCTTGAACCTACTCGCTCCATGTGGGTGTAATATATGATTTTTTGAGTAGAAAGGACTTGAATGGGTAAGGTAGGTTTACGTAAGCAACGA
Source organism: Boothiomyces macroporosus (assembly GCA_027604185.1). NCBI lineage: Eukaryota > Fungi > Chytridiomycota > Chytridiomycetes > Rhizophydiales > Terramycetaceae > Boothiomyces > Boothiomyces macroporosus. The sequence continues at coordinate 3,832 of JADGKB010000051.1, forward strand.
AAAGGATGAGTGACAATTTCACAGATCTTTGAATTAAAGCTGGCATACTAAATTTGAATTGACCCCCACTTTGTAACCCACTTTTTTATTCTATCCAACTCTATACAAGTACAGTAAAATGTAACTCATTGAGATTACACTTATACCATCACCAAAGGACTTTATACCTGCAATAATCTCTTGATGCGCTTGCAAATAAGAATTTTCAAAAGTCACCAAGAGTAAGCTGGAATTGATTATGGTAAATACAAACAGTAGCCAAATCGTCATATCCATAGCCCATTTGAAGTTGGCTATTTTCTCCTCCTTACTCCTCTTTTTCACAAGGATTTTCTTTCCGCTAGACTTGCTCCCACTTTGATCTTGTTAGAAAAAAGATACCATCTACGCTAGCGGAGGCGCCATCTGCTTTGGTTGAATTGTGGCTCTTTTCATTGTGGGTTGATACTTTGTTTGCACCGTCGTTTGTCATCAATTGGGAGATTACATTATTTCCAAAAAAGTACAATGCAGGAATAGAAATGAAGGCACAACTACAGATAGAGATAATAAATGTGCCTCGTCTAAACATTATATAGTATGGTAGACCACTCCAGACACCCAAAGTACACCACCCTACACACAGCGTAAGAGTTATGGATAAAACTACCAATCTAATCAACTTAAAAATCTTGTCTGGTGAAATCACTTTTTCTCCAATCTTCAAATCAGGAAACAAGTTGATTCCTGCTCCAGATGATACAACTCCAACCTAATATGAAAACAAAATACTAGAAAAATATTCGAACAAACAGCACCTGCGGAATAGTAAATGAAATCCAGAACTACATTGACCTGGACGTATCTTGCAATGTAAGTGTCAGTCAGTGAAGCTTTATCAACAAAGGCGATGGAACGTGCGTTTGCCAAGACTCCGATTCTAAAGATATTGGAAGTAATAGTTAATAAGCACACCTTGTCAGCCATTTGTAACTTCCATTTTGAACCTTTTAAACGCAAGATACTACGGAATATTAATAGCAGGTATCCTGTGGCAGAGCAGCATAAAAGAAGTATGACCACCAAATCACTACTAGCAAAGTATTGTTGAGTCTTTTCTGAACACCCAAGGTAGTTCATTCGATGATCGCAAACATCAAACAAGTACGCATTCACAAGGGACTGGTTTGACATGCGAAAAGAGAATATTTGAAAACGTCATTTTGCAACACGCGACGGACTTTTCAGAATTCCCTGTAGTAGGACCTTTCAGTTAAATATCAACAAATACCGTTTCAATGATGCACAGATCGCGTAACTCGTAGAACAGTAGCACCAACCTTCAGTCCCAACTTTTTTGGAGATGTAGCCAGAGAACAAAGCAACACGTTACAAGGGATAAGCTACATGACGATTTATAAAAGTGAAAATTATAGAAAATAATTAAACCCAATGAATGTCGAGATCTCAGCACCATTAAACAGTATTAAAACTCTCCCAGATCCACAATGGAAATGACCAGAGACGTGGTACACAAAATGCAGCTCCTTTATTAAATATCTTTGCATTTCGATACATATCCTTCTAAAAGAAATTCAGCCCTAAAGACGGTTTGGGCTGATTTGGGAATTGTAGAGTTTGAGTAATATACCAAAGTATTATTCATTATTCCTACATCTAACGTGTAAGGAATTGAATATTTTCCTGAATCCTTGACTGGCCAATTGTGCTTCACCAACCAGTTACCAGGGAAGGTACTATTGATGTTTGTGGAAGTTACCAGATCACTCCCAGTATAGAATGTACTAGATAGCAAGTCGATACCAGGATATAGTCCGTATTGAGAAAAGCCATTCTCGATAGACAGTTTTCCCTCTGGTGATCCCGCGCATTGATATTGAAATGTATCGCCAGCAACTGGCCCTATAGACCAATCAGGGGTGTAGGTGCGCTGAAAGTTTATTCCTTGCAGCATCTCTATGGAGGTGGTTGGGATGGAAATGGTATTGTTGACCCATACTCCATTACTAGACAAACATTGAACACTAGTGACTGACAGTTTGTAATATAGATTAGTGAAGCCGCAGTAAGAGATCAAGTTATTACTGTAGTTGACCGATGGGACGTAAATTAACAAAGCAAATATTGTTCCAATCAAGATCCAAGAGAAATATCTGGCATTTCGATTTACTCGCCTATCCTTTGAACTAAGCTTGATGCAAAAGAAATAAGCAAGCTCTATTCTTAGCAACTTTCCAATCAACAAAGAATCTGCCACAGTTTTCAAATAGAGCCAAAGAGGGTACTGATTAATCTGCAAAGGAATCTTCAAGTCGAGAACCCATAGCACAATTTGAGTGAGAGCAATGGCAATATAGAGTTTTCTGTATTCGTTAAAATCGCGATGGTCTGCCAACTTGTACTCTAATTCTGTGTGCCATTCAGAAAGATTCCTTTTTTTCCAAGCGGTAGACAACAAAGCCAAGTACAAGATAATGTATATGATGGAAAATATCGCCTGTGCTATGGAGTAAATGTTGAAACGCGAAGCCGTAAATCCATCGCCCAACGCCTTCATTATACACGTATCGCCAAAGAAAATTATCAACATTGAAATGTTGATGTAGTGTGAATATATTCCCATGCAAAGCTCAATCATTGCAAAAGTCATATCTTGAAAAAGTTTGAAATGCCCACAAAATACAACTTCTTCAAAGAGGCCTTCATCTTCGGAGAGTGTTCCATCATCCAGCAGTACAGAGTCTTTTCCTGAATTTTCCTTTTCGAGCTGTGGTGGAATTAATGCATCAGAAGAACTTTGGGCCTCTTCTACTTCGGTAGGAGTCATGATTTCAATAATATCTTCGTTTGAGACTACCTTGTGGTTTTCCGTGTCTATGCTGATATTCGGTCTATTTGGTTTCGGTTCGGTTATTGGCGTAATTCTGTTTTTGTTATTCATCTATAGTCAAAAAATTCGATTTACGCGACTTTCTCATGCAAACGGCCAAATTTATAAATTTATCAATTTTCTATTTCTATATCGAATTTTAATGGTATTAAACGAAGTTACAAATCGCTACGTAACCAGCAATTTCAACAGTCGCGACCAAATAAACTACCGACAGATTTTTACGGCTATTAATTTCAATGTCTAGCGTGTTCAAATTAACATCGTGCCCAATGAACAAATTATAAGTTGTTGAATATTCTCCTTGGTCTTCTGTTGGCCAGGTAATATTTAGCGTGCTACCTGGTTCATCCCACCACTGCAAGGTGCTATCCAATACTGTAGAATTGAAGAATATCGTGCTATTGTCAAATATCACCCCAGGAAATACCCCAGTTTGATCGAAAAAACTAACAAGGTACAGCGCTCCTTCAGGATACCCACTACATTGGTAGTGAAATACATCATAGTAGCCCAAACCATATCTGTTTCCTTGTGAGTCAGTGTAGAAGTTTGAAGCAGGAAGCATTTCGTACGGCCCAGTTGGAATATACATTGTGTTATTGACAAAAGTTGATCCATCACTGGCGAGACATTGAACGTTTGATACAGTTGTGTTGAAATACAGACATGTGAAACCAGAGTACACTGATTGATAAAAAAGAAAGTCTTTTGTGGGATATAAAATAACGATCGCAAGCAGTATCAAAATCCACAGCCACGAGACATACTTGACTGCTAATTCCTTTCTTTTGCGATCATTGAGCAATTCCAAGAATGGGTAACACATGAAAAAAGCCAGATATCGTCTTAGAATCTTGCTGACTAGGGTACCATTTGCTATAGTCTTGAAATAAAGCCAAACAGGGTACTGCCCCAGCTGTACTGAAATCTTCCAATCTAACCACCACAACAACAATTCATTCAAGCCAATCAATAGGAAAAGTTTGCGATAAAAGTTGAATGAAGTAATATCTTCCAGCTGTTTGTCCAGCATTATATGCCAATCTGATAAGCTTTCTCTTCCCCAAGCAGTCATCCATAAGGTAAGATAGAGAATGAGTGAAAAAACAGTTCCAATAGAGTGATACATTGAGTAAAAGTTGTATGGCGTAGTTGAAAACCCATCTCCAAGTGCTTTTTTGATACAGTCGTTAGTATACAAGACATAAAGCATGCTCACGTTAGTATAGTTGGAATAGACCGCCAAACAAACTTCAACAGCTACAAATGTCACATCTTGGAATAATTTGTAGTGGTGGCAAAATATCTTGTCTTCCATTCTTTCAGTGGAATCAATAAAGTTTTCCAAACTGACACTAAGTTTCCTTTTACTTTCATGGAACACTCTTGAAGCATGTGAAGACCCCATTAAACCTATTCTCTCTTCTTTCTTTCCGTGAAAATGGCTAGGTTTACCTTCAGCGGCCGTCATTTCTGGATTTTCATATTCAATGTCGAATTGGACTGAAGGGCTGACTCTGATTTTCGATCGAGACATCAACGCGTTTTTAGATGAAATATTTTAACATCGCGCTTGAATGGCCACGTCACTGGTATTAGCAACTATTGGGTAAAATACAGCTTGATGATTGAATTATATCCTCGAATCGTAATTCTAGATATAGGTCAGGTATTTCCACTGTCTATCAATTTGTACAATATCTTGAGGAATTGGGCAATTAGCACAGAAAACAATAGTAGAGATTAACTCTAATATGATATAGTCATATATTACAATTTACCTGGATTATATTGAACTCACAAATAGGAAAAACAAATTTCAACAAATTTCAGCAAAGTTGTTTGGCAATAGGTGATTTTTCCTATGGTGACCATTACGCTGTTTATTTCAGTACTGTTGCGAATATGCATTGTGAATAGCAAATAAATAGTCCGCGAGGAAATCTGATTCATGTCATGAAAATTGCTAGACGTTTAATTGCCACTTATGTTTGTTGAATCTTGAAAATCATTTTGCGCCTTTTTCTACTTGGGTTATCCTCCATTCTAATAGCGTAGGGTCTGAGATTTTGTCAACTGTAAAAATCAATCCTGATATCGCTGTTTTTGGCTATTTCTGGTAAAGTAACTCCATACTATAAAGGCATGCCCTTTGAAGCGGTGGCAATACTACCAAATGGTTGGTCTTGATATGTAAAGGATAAAGCGAGTTTACCAAGTCCTTGGTGCCTGATTTTTAAAGAATCGTGCGTACAGTATCGCACTCTGAAAAAACCACCTTGGCTTTCTATAGCAAAAAGGCAATGCAAGATGGACATACTGGTAATTAGAGCTCTTCTATCTATTGAACTCTTTAAGGAATTCGGAATTGAATACCATGCTGAATAGCATTGGAATTATAGGCTATCACCTAAAGATGCTGTCAAAATAATTTGCAACTGGAATACTTGGAAGGCACTTTTAATTCTATTGTGTGAATTTGACCGCTTGTTAAATAACAATCCTTGCCTCAATTCAGAGTACCTTTCGACAGGATCAATGGACTCTGGAGTAACGTGGTTGATTGATCAGTAGAATCGTGTCACAGTATACGCATCAACACCCTGCTGCTTTCCGCACAGCACCGCTCCTCCCAATCTAAAAAATTTGGATTTTCAAGATCTTTTTATTTTTCATGAAGTAATCGTTCTTAATGAAGGTTTTTTATAGATGATTTGGAAATAATTTTCCCGTATGAATATATATATCCCGAGCAGTTTGAATACATGCGGGACATTAAGCGAACTTTGGACGCACAAGGACATTCACTGCTGGAGATGCCTTCGGGGACTGGAAAGACCATTTCGCTTCTATCTTTGATAGTCGCATATCAGATGCATTATCCGGAAAAGCGGAAGCTAATATATTGCTCCCGAACTGTTCCCGAGATTGAAAAAGCGTTGGAAGAGTTGAAGCGATTGATCAGCTATCGCGAATCAATGGGTAAAAAGGAACAGTTCTTGGGAATAGGATTGACCTCCAGAAAGAATTTATGCGTTCATCCAGAAGTATCTAAAGAAAAGCAAGGGGTAGTCACTGACGCAAAGTGTCGGAACCTTACCGCGCCTTGGATTAGGAATCAACCTGATGTCGAACTTTGTAGTTTCTTTGAAAACCTGGAAAATAATAGTGCGGCAGCTTCTATTCAATCTGGAGTTTATACGCTGGAAGATTTCAAAGAATACAGCAAAGGAAATGGTTTCTGTCCTTACTACTTTGCAAGAAAAGTATTACCTTATGCAAATGTAATTATTTACAGTTATCACTATTTATTAGACCCAAAAGTAGCCGAAGTAATTTCCAAGGATCTGTCTAAAGACTCCATAGTCGTATTTGATGAAGCGTAGTCTTGTTGTTAACTATAGGCACAATATTGGTATTTTCAGTTTAATTAGATAACGTATGTACAGAATCTCTTAGTATTGATATTTCAAAGCCAAATTTGGATGCTAGTGCAAGATGCTTGAGTGAACTATCCCAAAAGATTGAAACGTACCACTAGATTAACATAGAATGAAGCAGTCTAACTCTGAAAAGCTGGCATCTGAATATACTAGGTTGGTCGAAGGGTTACGTGAAGCTCAAATTGCAAGGGAAGAGGCGGAAATCATGCCGAGTCCTGTGCTTCCAGATGACATTCTTCAAGAAAGCGTTCCTGGAAATATTAGAAGGGCAGAACACTTTGTTGCTTTTTTAAGAAGATTTGTAGAATACCTAAAGGTAACTGTTATTAATCTAGACTCGTATGAGAATTTTCCACGTTGTTGCTGAAACTCCGGTTTCTTTTTTACGACATTTAAAACTGGATACATTGATAGAGCCTAAGCCGTTAAAGTTTTGCGCCGAGAGACTGTCATCTTTAATCAGGACACTGGAAATTAACGATCTGCAGGACTACAGGCCTCTCCAAAAAATTGCAGCATTTGCTACACTGGTTTCAACATATCAAACTGGATTTATGTTGATTCACGAACCGTTTGAGAACGATTTAGATACCATCCCAAATCCGGTTTTGCACTTTACATGCTTGGATGCAACACTAGCAATTAAACCTGTGTTTGATAGATTCAGTTCTGTGATTGTAACTTCTGGGACCTTGTCACCTCTGGAACTGTACCCAAAAATCCTTGGATTTGAGCCAGCAGTAGTTCAAAGTTATCAAATGACTCTGGTGCGACCATGCTTTCTCCCATTAATTGTGACTAGAGGTTCCGACCAAGTTACAGTATCTTCCAAATTTGAAGTGCGAAATGATATGGCTGTTGTTCGTAATTATGGAAACATTCTATTAGAGTTTGCAAAAATAACTCCAGATGGACTAGTATGTTTCTTTCCTAGCTATCTCTATATGGAGTCGATTGTGGCTGCGTGGAATGAGCTGGGGATGTTGCAAGAGTTTCTCAACTACAAGCTTATCTTCATTGAAACACCAGATGCTGCGGAAACATCTATAGCATTAGAAAGTTATAGAGAAGCTTGTGATAATGGAAGAGGTGCTATTCTACTCTCTGTAGCCAGAGGTAAAGTTTCCGAAGGTGTGGATTTTGACCATCAGTATGGCAGAACGGTAATTCTATTTGGGATTCCTTACCAATACACAGAAAGTAGGATCTTGAAAGCCAGACTGGAATATCTCAGAGATAACAACCAGATTAGAGAGAACGATTTCCTATCATTTGATGCTATTAGACACGGTGCGCAATGTGTTGGTAGAGTAATTAGAGGAAAGCAAGACTATGGATTAATGGTTTTCGCCGACAAAGTAATAGTAATTAACGATAGAGATTTGCAAGGCAAGATAAACGAACCAAATTACCAAAATGGATCGTATCACAGATGGATGATGCAGGAAACAATTTATCAACAGATATGGCTGTATCAATGGGCAAAAAGTTTTTCAAGGATATGGCTCAGCCAGTTGCTGGTAATCCTATGGGAATATCTCTGTGGAATGAAGAGCAAGTCAACCAAAAGAACTCTTCCGATGTGGACATGCGGCATTGAATAAAAAATCATTGTATACTTTTTGATTTATTAAAGCTTGCTCTTTTCCGTGATTTCGATATAGTCACCGGCATTCTTGTAATTGATTCGCTCTCCTTCAAACAACCACTTGTCAGCAATCACAAACAGCTCTGGCAGCTTAAAGAACCCTAAATGGCCCACACTTCCAAGATCTTTTGACCTATAAATCATCAATTTGATATCTGCATTTGAAAACCAGTACAAATTAGATGTCATTCCTTCTTTGGTCGCCAATTCATCATCATCAAAACAAACTACATGGATCTGTTTCTTTACGTTTTTGCATTTACGCTCAGTCTCTGGATTGTGTGTCATGTACTTTTGAAAGCGCGACCAGTATCCCCACTGTAACCCAATTCCAATCGGGAGATCTTTGCCCAAACCAAGCTCACTAGCTTTGCAATAGCCGTACAAGTACGAATGGACTATGAAAGCGGGGTAGAACAAGTATCCACCGTACTTTGAGCGCAAGTATTGGTGGTAGGCAGAGTTCACGGACAAGAACAAGATTCTGGAAAGTAATGGCAGTGTTTCCAAAAATGGCACTAGATGTCCTCCCACAGAGTTACCGATATAGAGTACTTTGCAATCCTTGTACACATTATGGAGGTATGCGATTACCGCATCTGTATCCCAAGCCCACTCTCGTCTGATAATAGAATCCTTTAATTGTTTTAGTTCTTCTATTGAAGATCCAATACCTCTGTAATCGAATGTCACCACTGCTTTGGCTGACTTTACCAAGTGCAGTGCAAATTGACTGTAGTACTGCCTTGGGACACCAGTAGCACTTGCTAAAACCACGATATACTTCAAAGGCGCTTCATCATTTGTAAAGAGCGATCCATTAACAAGGAAGCCGTCCTTTGATTTTACTTGTATATTTCTTTCCATCGGCCGTAGCGAGTTAATTTGCAAAGAAAAAATGCAACGTCAATTAATATATTTATTACAAACAAACTAATGACGACGAGCAGCACGTTCACGGTTGGATCCAACAACTCTGTTGGCTTCGTTGGCAGCGGTTGGTTCAACTTGGACAACGTTTGGAATAGAGTCAAAGTTGATGGCCTTCAACAATTCAGCAGTGTCCTTGTCGATTTCGATAGTTTCAACAGCCAAAGCGGAAACATCTGGAACGTAGTTGTCTTTACGTTCACGTTCTTCTTCTTGAAGTTTGAAGGAGATACCGCGAACTGGACCTCTTTGAATACGCTTCATCAAGTGAGTGGTGAAACCAGCAATCTTGTTACGGAGACGCTTGGAAGCAATGATAGCGACCTAAATTAAGCTAGAATTACTTCGTCACAGATTTTCTTGTTGGTTTGGAAATCCAAAGTCAATCTTGGGTAGTATTTTTCAATGATAACTCTTGAAGCTCTCTTGACGGTCTTGGTTCTAACACGGCCCTAAAAAGGTTAATACAGTTCATGGTTGTGAATGGTTGTGAGCAATTGCGCATTCGTCCAAATGTGCAATCGTCGTCCATTCGTTGAGTGAGCTTTCGCTATCGCCTCCATGACTATAAGCCGGTGGGTTGCAAAGTTCTTACCATTTTTTACTAAAGTAAAGATTCTTTCAAGTCCAACAAGTGAAAAAAGAATTAGGGCAAAGGTGATTGGCTAAAAATTTCCGACTTTTTCATCCAATAAAAACACTGCAATGCAACCCTAACTCTACACACCTGTCAAACGTTTGATAGTACTAACTACAATTTATTCTTTGAAACCCAAAAAGCCCTTCAGATAGTGGATTACTTTTTCTCTTCCTTATCTTTGATTTTAGAATCAGCAATCTTTTTCTGTAGTTGATCATTCAACTTATTAACTGATTTACTTATTTTCATTTTCGTATCTGCTTTGGAGACTTCATCAATGCTTTTTGTCTCTAGGTTCTCTTGGATGATAGCAAATGAAAAGCAGCTTTCTGGATCTTCATGTCGCTTGTGATGCTCCAATTTTTCTTCTGAATGTGGTTTAGCCACTTTGGATGATTTAGCTCCACCACTTTGTATGAATGAGGCGTTTGGGTCAACTTCAATGCTTTTTGAAGAATCCATTCTGAATGATTTAAATCTGTCATGTCCAGAGGAGATTCCACTTTGATTCATTGAGCGCCCAGCTCTAGGTGAAGCAATACTTTTCCTTTGCTCTTCCAAAATGACTTTGATATCTGTGCTACTCTGAATTTTGGCAACGTGTGCAGTTTTTGGGGTTTTGAGCCGTTCTCCAACTTTCACCAAAACTCTAGTAGGGGCTCTTCCCAAAGATGTGATAACATATTCTTCTACTTTATCCTGCTCAGTAATTAATGATGGATTCAACAGATTCACTTTTGATTGATCCAAAGCGCCTGCTTCATACGGTATCAATATTATCGTTGCAATTAAAGCCACAAAGCATATAGCCATAAAAAAGTATTGAGTAGGAAGATAGTTGGAAGGATCGGAATTACTTCTGATCCATCCAATGAAAATTGGGAAAATAAACAACCCGATATTGAGTATTGATGAAATTATTCCAAATGCAGTTCCAACTTGTTGATCGCTTACAAATACAGGGATAAATGCCCAAAGAGTAGACGCGAAAAGAGAGTATCCCACACCAATGAGACTCATACCCAGCAAAGGTGATACCGTAGAGAATGCGAGAATAAAGTGCGCGGTCAGGAAACATACCCCAGAAGCAATAATAATCTGACACCGATGTCCATAATAATCCACTAGTACCCCACATAAAGGTGATCCCACAGCAGATATTAAATCTGGTATTGACAGAACAATGTTAACAAAGAATTACCAAAATAAGCCATATTTTGATTGGTTGGATACCATTTCTGAACAAAAACTAGTATTAGCAAATATTACAATCCACACAAATATGAAAGAACGGAATTATTGATCCATACATTGTAATGGTAATAAATACCAGTATCCAAAATGGAATTGGAAAGGTAATGTGGTTTGTAAATAATGTAAAGTATGCTTTAAATCCTTTTTCCCCCTGGCTATCCATTTTAGAAATATTACTCGAGCTCTTTTGCACTTGATTCTGACTGACATTACTTGGTTCTTTTTTATGAGCGCTTTGCATTAAATCACTAGATTTTTTCGCATGTCCCCCTAGACCACTTGGTCTCCTATTCAATGACGGATTTTTAGATATTACTTCACCAGGTGCTAATCTATATAGTTGCGATATCAATAACGCTGATAATATACCGCACAAGCATATTATTAATCCTATCTTCATTGCAAAATTAATTCCTGCAGCATCAGCGAATCTCGAACTGAAATTGTCACTGAATGTTGTGAATAAACGAGCGACTGTAAAGTTTAGCCCAAAAGCAAACGCCATCCCATGACCTCTAAACCATTTCGTTACAATATCAGATTGTCCTACATCGAGACATTCGGCGCCAAATCCAAATATGAATCGACCAACCAACATCAGATTAAAGTTTTTCAGTGATACTCCATAGGTTAACACGCCTTGGCCTATACATACTAGACTAGCAAATAGTATAATCATCAGGTTAGTACCCATTTTATCCATTAAAAAGCCTCCAATGAAAGGCAACGCGATGTTAGGCAGCGAATAAGCAGAGTAGAGCAGATTCAATTGTATTTGGTAATCAGAGTATGTTGAATTGAGCCACGACATTAACTCGCTGTTTAAAGCCGCTGGCAAATCGTAGCTCGAGATTAGGATGAAATTACCAGTAATAATTTCCAGCTGTGAGAATTCCAGTCAATACCAATACTATTACATTGAAGTATATCGTCTTCATATTGTTTTAAAAATTTTAAAGAATTTGACGTGAATTAAAGTGGAGCGGGTAAAAATTGGGAAATGAGCAGACTCAAAATATGGATTGTACCGTTTACTTTTGAATGGTTTCTCTACCCTATAGCTGCGTTATTCGGGAACGCCAAGGCACCATTCCAAAATAAATTGGGAGTATTGAGTTGACTTAATCTCATACACAAGGAATTGAAAAATGTAGGTGTTTTTAATTCCATGTTTTCGCTCATTGACGTTTATCACTGACCATTCAGCATCCATATATTGAGGGGTATCAATGATATCCAGCCAAGCCAATAATCATTGATAAATCAAATAAAACGCACATCTCTTCAACCCAATTGAGCTTGATTTGCCTGCGAAATAAAAGACGGTTTAAATTTTTATTTTTTTTTGTTTTTTCTAAGTCAAATGGTGAAAAAAAATAAACCAAGCAACTCTAGAGCAGTATTATTACAGGAAATCAAAGCGCTCGGTGGAGACCACACTGATTTGGATTTGCTGAACGACGTATTAAGTGGAAGCGAAGCGGAAGATGAAGAAGACCAAGTGAAAGTCAAACCAGAAGCCAAAGTTGATGAAAAAAGTCTAAAGAATGATTTGATGAAGTTATTCAAAACCATGGATTTCGACTCTGCCAGGCCAAAAGATTCTGATGAGGATGAACCAGTGAAAACTAAAGAGCAGTTGAAAAAAGAAAAGAGACAGCTGTTAAAAGAAGCAAAGAAATTGGCAAAGGAAGAGCAGCTTAAACGGACCGTGGAATTGGCCGCTTTTACGGATGAATTCTTGCAGGATAATCCAGATGAGTTCACTGGCTCCTCGGCAACTTATGGAAAGAAAGAGGAGTCCAACGTAAGGGATATGGTATCTCAGATGCTCAAAGGAACTAAGCCAGTCGACAAGTTGGAGCAAGATATAGTAGCAAATATTTAATCTAGATTTTCAAATCCTCTGTTTGGTATGAAAACGAATTACCAGAAATCAAATATAATGGCAAACCAAGCCCAGATAATGTAGCTAAAGAACTAGCGAAAGCAAAGGCATTGTGGCTGGAGGACTGCAAGAAATTTGAAATGATGAGGGAACAGAACTCAAAGGCAAACAAAGACTTTGTTGCAACCATATTGAAAAGTGGTACGGTGACTGATAAAGTATCTGCGCTTACCTTGCTTATTCAAGAGTCCCCTGTCCATACGTTTAATCACTTGAATGATAATCTGATTCACGGAATGGCAAAAAAGAAAGCCAGAAGAGAAGCGCTGCTAGCAATAGACAGTATCAAAGATTTACTGTTGAATAACCTATTGCCAAATAGGAAATTAAAGTAGCGAATAATTAACCCAGTTATTTCGTTGATCAACCTTGTCTGTCTCATGAAGCTACTCCAGCACATTTAATTGCATGGTGCTATGAAGATGCATTGAAAAAGGCTTATTTCGAATTTCTGCAAATTGTAGAAGTACTATGATTTAACTGTAGGAATTGTCAAAAGATGTTTTGCAGCACGTGAAATCCAAAATGCTTAGCACTGTGTTTGAGCTTCTTTGTGAAAAGCCAGAGCAAGAAGAAAATCTGTTGACTTTGCTGGTAAACAAGATGGTAAAAATATTTAATTGCAGGGTGACTTGGACAAGAAAATTGCCTCAAAAGCGACCTATTTATTAACACAGCTATTGATTAAACACCCTGCAATGAAATCAGTAGTAATCAAAGAAGTAGAAAGACTCTTGTTCCGTCCAAATGTGGCTGATAGAGCAAAGTACTACGCAATTACTTTCTTGAACCAAATAATTCTGACAAAATCAAAATCAGATGTGGAAGCCGCCAATCATTTGGTTCACTTGTATTTCACAATTTTCGAATCTATTGTTAAAGCAATGAAGGAAGAAAAGGAAGAGCAAGTGCAGGCAAAGAAACCGGAAGATAAAAAGAAAAAGGGCAAAAAGAGACCAAGCAAGTATAATAGAGGACCAAAAAAGAAGGGACCAGATAACACACCTGCTTTGGTAAAGATTGATGGTGTGAATTCAAAAATGATGGCTGCTTTATTGACTGGTGTTAACCGTGCTTTCCCATTCGCATCATTGGAAACCAAAGTGTAATTTATATCTAATCTAGTTTTGAATCGCATATGAACACTTTATTCGTAATCTCCCACATTGCAAATTTCAATACCAGCATTCAAGCATTGACTTTAATTTTCCAAGTTCAATCGTCAAGGGAAGTATTATCTGATCGATTCTATACTGCGCTCTACGATACTTTACTCGACAGAAGATTGTTGGATGCCTCTAGACAAGCTGCTTATTTGAATTTGCTGTACAGAGCGCTTAAAGCTGATCTCACTATTGATAGAGTCCGTTCGTTTGTTAAAAGGCTGGTGCAATGTATATCGTTTGCACAGGTTCCTTTGATTTGTGGAAGTTTGTTTTTACTAAGTGAATTGTGTAATCAGAGACCGGGACTGTGGCCAATGGTCACTCAACCTGAAGACAATGAAGAGGAAAGGTTTGTTGATGTAGACACAAAAGAAGATGAACAAGCAGAAGCAAAGACATTTGAAAACGAAAAAAGTGACTCTGAAGAGGAAACTAAAAGCGAATCTGAAACCAGCCAAGAAGATAAAGAATCTGAAAACGGAGAAAAGGCAGAAATGAATCTCACAGGACCTAGGAAATATGATGGAAAGAAGCGCAATCCACTATATGCAAATGCAAGTGTTGCATGTCTATGGGAATTGGTGCCATTTGCCAACCATTATCATCCTACTGTTGCCTTATATGCGAAAACACTTTTAAGTGGAAATCCAATCAAAGTGCCTGAAGGCGCAGTTAACTATGATCCATTGCTCAATCACACTTTATCTCGATTTTTGGAAAGATTTGTTTATAAAGCTCCAAAGAAAGTCAAGACTGTGCACCATGGTTCCTCTATCATGCAGCCTCGCACTACTCAGCAGAACGATATGTTACTAGTTGGGGGAAGAAAGAAGGCTAATGCCATATTCGAAGATGAAGAATTGGGAGAAGCAATGCCTTTGGATGATGCTCCTGTTAACCAAGCCAATTGGCTTTCAAAATCTGAATCTGAAGTCCCTGTTGATGAAGTGTTCTTTTACAAATACTTTAAAGATAGAAAAACCAACAAGCCAGTTCAAAATGAACAGGACGATATCTCTCTTGCTGACTCTGATCAAGAAGATATGGATGAAGCTGAAATTTGGGATGCAATGACTAAATCAGCAGGCTTTGATAAAGCTGGTCTGAATATTGACGATGACGATATTGCCTTTGAAGACGAAGAACTAGATTACAATGACCAAGAGGATTCAGATGAAGATGAACCAATAGATCCTGAAAATATGGAAGAAATGTTCAAGAAAATGGATGGCTTGGGCTCTGAAGGTAGTGAAGATGAGGATGAAGGAGATATGGCAGCGTGGGCTAAAGAAGATGATGAATGGGAAGATGAAGGGGAAGACGAAGATTTAGATGAAGGGGAAGACGAAGATTTGGATGAAGGGGAAGACGAAGATTTGGATGAAGATGCAGACTTTGCCAAGGATTTAGCTGCGCAAGGTGGTAGCGATGAGGAAGATAACCTGTTTACATCCATGTTGGACGATGGTTTATCTGATGAAGAGCGCGATGCTAAAAAGAAAAAGAAAGATACACTATCTAGCAAAGCAAAGAAATTGGGCTACAAGGGAGATTTCTTTGATAATAGTAATGGAAAGGCAGACTTTGCAAGTGCTGAGGATTTCGAGGATATGCTCAAAGACCTGCAGTCTGAAAGCGAAGGGGAAGAGCTGCCAAAAAAGAAGCGCAAGAAGTTTAGTGCTGGGCCTAAAGGAAAGAAATTGAAAAGAAAATAAAAATATTTGTCGCCAGAAATTCCTTGATTTTCCTTTTTCAAAAAAAATAATTTTTTTAATGATCTTCAAACGAGCACAATATATATATAAACGCACAATATTTGGTCTATTTAAACCGCAGCAGACGATTGATTATCCCTGGAACCTTTCCGGCATGAATTTCAACGAACCAATTCCAACCTTTTGGGAGTCGGTCAAAGCAAGACAGAATTTGAAATTGGCTTCAGAGCGAATTAGTAAACATTTAAAAGACGACGCATATGAATTCCCGTTTAAATTTCAGGAAGATGTTGCAAAGACTGTCAAAGAAGCATTTTCTGCCCTTTCAAACCCGGAAACTGCTTCTGATGAAAACACACTTGGGCAGCACATGACTAGAGGAATAGCGAGCCAATTTGTTACAGGATATCACAATTTCAAGCAGAAAAATCAAAGTGTCGAATTTAAAATCAGCAAGCCGATTAATGTTGTAGTGACAGGCGCCCATTTATACTATGGCCCTTTCCCTGCTCCAGAGGGCTACGTTGCACAGAATTGGCTCGGATTCCTGACATTGATTATACCTGGAGAGCACTCTAATTTCGAAAATCACACCAGACAAAAGGAGCTGCTAAAATCCGCTTCTGACGAGGGAGTGTATTTCAGAATAGATACAATCGTAGAAACTGATATTGAAATTATTGTGACAGATGACTCCACCGGTCTGCCTGTTCTAAGAGACCGCAGAACAAGATTTGGAGTCACGTTTACATCACCTCACTTTACCCCATGGGACGAAATATTTGACTTGCAGCCAGATTACTCTTGGAAACTTAAATGGGACTGGAAGATGTCTGATGTTGACGGTGTGCTAAAGAAAATTCAAAATAAATAAACGATAAGTTGGGGGATTATCTGTGGTAGTAACGTGAATGAACCCATTGTTAGCAAAGACATGGATATTCTTCACAATTGGGGTTTGCAAAACTTTTACCTTTCAATAATGATAGAACTGCCAAATAATTTGCAGAATCCAAAAATAGAAGTGAAAACCAAACTGTCCCCAAATCTTCCGCGTAAACCTCAGGATGCAACAGAAAAATTAAAGCACGAAGGGGACAAAAAACCATCA
This sequence comes from Boothiomyces macroporosus, assembly GCA_027604185.1. Classification (NCBI taxonomy): domain Eukaryota; kingdom Fungi; phylum Chytridiomycota; class Chytridiomycetes; order Rhizophydiales; family Terramycetaceae; genus Boothiomyces; species Boothiomyces macroporosus. The sequence goes on from JADGKB010000051.1 coordinate 20,580, forward strand.
GGTATAAATCTCTTTTACGCAGGCGCAAACAGCAGCACATCTGCATTGGACGTAAAGGATGAAAAAATTGCACACAGAAATAGTGTCAGTTCCAGAAATGGAAGCCAAGTACTAAATACTTCTTCATCAAATACACAAATATCAAAGCCTGCAACTACATCATTATCTAGAGGTTACACAGCGCCAGGTGGGTTCAAAAGCAGTATTACTGCTATACCACATTTACCAAATTTACCAGAGAGTGGTACCGCTACCCCACCTGCACAGGGGTCCTACAAAAATTCGACATTGGGAGGAGAAGTAATGTTTTCCGATTCTTGTGATGAATTAGGAACAAAGAAAGAAACCGAAGGTTTGGGAGAGAAGGTTAAATCAATGCACATTCATATTTCTTCACACCAGTCAGTAAAAGGAAAGTCGAAAACTGGAAAACAAAGCCCAGCAGGAAGTCCGCATTCTGGGACTCCAACCGAAAGTCCAAAATCGTCAAACAAAGATTTACAGAAAGGGTTGGATCCTAATCCTCTGAAAGCCAGGCTTTTGTCGTTTAGCAAGAGATTGAAAGGTATTAGTAGCAATACGCCTTCGTCTGGCCAGCACATGTCTTCATTGGATCTTTCAATCCAGAAAAAGAAAACTGTGGAAAACAAGAATTCATCAAGTATAAAGCTCTCGCAAACACCTGCACATGTTCCAAATATCCCGGCTAGCTCTGCTTTTGATATTAGCTCTCCTCCAGCCGAAACGCGCACAAAATGCTTGGATGATTACTATGTAATCAGAAGAGTCGGAAAGGGCGGGTTTGCGACGGTATTTCTAGTTCGTCTGAAAACATCAACAGGAAGATACTTTGCGCTTAAAGTTATAAAGAAGCAAGAAGTTGTTAGACTAAAGCAAGAACGGCAAATCATGAACGAAAAGAATATCCTTTTTGAACTGAAGCATCCACTGTTGGTAGATCTGTATCACACATTCCAAAGCCCATCAAATTTGTTTATGGTGATGGAATTTGTTGCCGGAGGGGATTTATTTACACTCCTGAGAAGATCCAAAGTAAATTTCGTCTAAATATAGATGTTTGCTGAGCCTCAAGCAAAGTTTTACGTTGTTGAAGTACTTGCAGTTCTAGAGTACCTGCACTCTATGAAAGTTGTATATCGTGATTTAAAGCCGGAAGTAATTCCTTTTTAATCTTAGAATATTTTATTAGATTCTACTGGACACATCAAGTTGGCCGATTTTGGCTTTGCCAAAAGACTAATTACTACCACCAGCTCTTTTTGCGGCACACCTGATTATATTGCTGCTGAAATCGTTGCCTCAAAGCCTTACTCGTTCACAGTAGATTGGTGGTCTTTGGGTGTGTTGATCTTTGAACTGATTTCTGGTAAAACTCCATTCAGAGCTGATGATTCTGAAGGTATTTACCAAAATATTCAAAGTGGAAAGATTCAATGGACACCTCAAGTTACCGGCCCAATCAAAACAGTTTGCTCGGGTTTATTAGAAGTGGATCCTAGAAAAAGACTGGGTGCACATGGCGCTGGCGAGATCAAAAGACAAGAGTGGTTCCACGATATTCCTTGGGAAAAGATTGGACATAGAGGGTTCAATCCTCCTGTCATTCCTGCTTATGCCTCCCCAGAAACCTTGGAAATGGAAAAAGTCACAAAAGGTGTGCAGACTGACTACAGAGATATACTAGGAGACACGCATCAAACAACTAATAGCAAATGGGGAGATCCATTTGATGGAGTATTCAAAGGATTTTAAAATATATATAAGTGATATTCTAAGTTTACTCTTGAGCATAACTATTCTCCACCCCCACATTCATCCTTAAAGATTGGCGGGCGTGGATATTTTACAATGTTTCGCAATGTGTTTTTAGCAACGGTGCTGCTTCTAACTGGGTTGTTAACTGCAGGTAATTACTATTGGTAATATTATTTTCATTTAGTTACGATTTACCAGCAGCTTTGAATGTGCCGTTACGCAAGTGGTTGGACACAGAGTACAATCTTTACCAAACACAAATCAATCTCCTTTATTCCGTATATTCCTTACCAAATATCATTCTGCCTCTCATTGGCGGAGTTTTAATTGACAAAATTGGATCCAATGCGATGATTGTGTTGTTTTCAAGCCTGGTATGTGTTGGACAGGCAATATTTGCTTATGGAGTAGAGCGCAAGCATTTCATCATCATGCTAATAGGAAGATTGGTGTTTGGATTAGGTGCCGAAAGCTTGGATGTTGGCCAGGCTGAAATTACTACAAAGTGGTTTAAAGGGAAAGGACTTGCCTTTGCTTTGGGAGCAAATCTTTCCTTTGCAAGAATAGCAACTGGGTTAAATGACAATATTAGTCCATATCTAGCCTTAAAATATTCGTTGTTGACACCATTCTTGACAGGGCTGGGAATCGCGATTACTGGTTTGCTTTCCGGACTATTCTTGACTCAAATTCATAGAATTGCCCCTTTGGAAACGGAATACAAGCCAATAGAATCGGAAATTCAAGACTCTGGATTTGACGAAGATGACCAAACTGGGGAGTTGATATTTGAAAATCAAGATTCCTCTTCAGAATCCATTGAAAACGCTGTACACTTTGCACAAGAAGAGGAAGTACTATCAATAGATGAAACTTTTAAACTGTCGCAAGTATTTTCATTTTCTAGACAATTTTGGATTCTGTTCGCGGTTACAGTGACAATGTATGGATCAGTGGTCCCATTCTTCCATATATGCACAGATTGTAAATCAAACTAATAATAGTCTTTCAGCAAAAGTGGTACCATGATGATGCCGAAATGGCAGGATTTGGTAAATGCAGTTTAATAGTAGTAATGTCTATTCCAGATTTTATCTCTGCTGTTGGGTCTCCGATATGCGGGCTGGTAGTTGATTATTACGGTAAAAGATCTCAATTGATGATTATATCTGGCGTTCTACTGTGCACGTCATTGATTTTGATGGGCTTTACGGAATTGACCCCGATGATTGGAATGAGCTTGATTGGTCTCGCATATTCTTTGTTTGCAGCAACGATCTGGCCGTGTGTTCCATACTTGGTGGAAAGCGATCAAATTGCTACAGCATACGGATTGCTTGCTACTGCGCTGAATCTGGCATTATTTGGGTTTCCACTGATAATCGCATTCGTAAGGAGTTTATCACACACTGAGGATTTCACTCCAACCTTAATATTTCTCATCTCACTGGGGGTAATTGCAACATTGTGCTCACTGGTAATGTATTATTATGAAAGAAATGAAGAAGATGCTGCAAGTCCAGCAAGAAGTATTGTTAGTTTTGTTTCTTCTGTGGGATCAATATCATATCATCTCCGTTCTGCCGACTCTGACATGACTGTCAAAGTAATGGGTGATGGGATCGTTATCGCTGTACCAACTACGAAACATAAACATCAATCTCCAGTGGCAGATTCCCCGGATTTGTAATAATAAGAAGTTTGTGATAAAATGATTATATTTACCAGAGTTTGTGCATAATTTCCAATGAGGCAGCACGACCCAAGAATGCTGCTGCGTTTGCCTAGTGTTAAAATGAAGAATACTGGGAAAGCACGCAACAATGCTGGTGGAAGACCTTTGAATAAAGCTTGAGGCCCTTCTTGAGTGACAATTTTGGTTGCACAGTCCATAAATCCTTTGTATGTTCCAACTGGAGCAGCTTGAATTCTGGACTTTACGACATCAGGAGGCTATATTTAGTTTAATATTACAATGGCAATAGACCACATGGCAACACCAGCCATACCACCAGAGAACAATACTGCTCCTAATGAGAAAGATCCATCTTTTGGAGATAGCAATTCTCTAAAGTATTCGTACGCAACGAAATAAGCAGCAGATCCAGGAGCGTCCTAGATTTAACAAAATAGTACTCTTGCCAAAGTTGCGATGGTTCCACGGTAAAGACCAGCAATACCACCTTCTCTGAACATTCCGACGGTAGCATCAACCATGCCATTATATTTCTTTCCTCCAACAATTTGATCCTGGGTTTGCAGCACAACTTTTACTCTTTCCATAGGAGTGGTGATGATAGTGGTAGGAATAGCAGAGAAACCTCCTGCCAAGAAATAGTCAAACATTGATAACTTGTAGTCCTTTGGCTTTCCATAAGTGACTAGACGACATCCCATATCATAGGACCAGAATGAAAGGGCAAACATAGGAGTAACACCCAGCAATGGCGCACCCATGCCTCTGTATAAAGCGAAGAATCCGTCCTTTGCGATGGTCTGTCTGAAACAATCTGCTAATCCTTTGTATTGGTTGCTGGTTTGTAATCTAACTTTGAGAGTATCGAATGGCTGTCCAGCTAACACTGCGCTGATACCTGCGGCGGCACCAGCAATGGTAGATTTAATAGAATCCATTTCGCCTTTCACCATCTTGGATTGATTTTATTTTTTTGAAAATTGACAGCATGTGATCACATCGACATGTTCCAAAATGCTGGCAAAGAATAAACTAAAAAATTAGTATCATGATAATAATAAATTCCTTTAGTTTATCAGTAGATTTTAAGCAGGGAACTGCCCGACGTCCCGGAATACATCGTACATAGTCCAGCATTTCTAATTAGAAATGGTAGCCTTCCTATATAGTATGAATTAAACGCGTATTGTGTAAGCATGCAGTTGTGCGTCTGATTAAACAGTGGTTTTTAGAGTTTCTATGTGCAAATTACGGGTGGTTGAGCAATTAGGGATTAAATCCACCAATCAAACCAGCTAGTGTATTCTATAGTAGTCGTGTCAATTTAACGCTTGTCAAGATCGAAAGTGTTGGCCATAAATGAATGCTGCTTCTTGTGCTACCATCACCGTTGGAGATGCGGAATGCAATGAAAGCAGTTTATTTGCTTTACTCTGGACCGTGAATTATTGCATGAAAATGACTAAGCATGCCAGTTATGGGTAAATGGATTCGCCCGGAATGAAAAACAAACATGTTTTAAAATAACCCCACTTTCATATGAGGAGAAATTACAATTTCAAAGGCCCCTCGCCACTTGAAACAGATACATGGCTCCTCGGACGGCGAATCTATTAACTGAACCTCCCAGAGTAAAGCAATGCAGTTAAATATTAACAGCAATATTCGCATTGCATAAATTATACGTAATCCTACATTTGTTTGTCTATAAAATTGTATTTTCATATGAAAATGAGGTAACAGACGTTGTGACCGTTTGTGACATTGATCCAATACAAAACGAAAATAGAATGTTCAATTTTTTAATTTCGCACATGAATACAAACCAACCTGTATCGACCGATATCTCGTTGGAGAGCAGAAAGCCGCTCCTGAAAAGCTTAATTTCAGGGAAGGAGGAAAAGGACAATGAACGGCAATCAATAGTCGAATTGGTAAAGAGCAAGCGAACTGATTCGCACGATGCATGGAGACTTTTTTCCAAAGCCAAAGTAAGAATTAACTTATATTAGCATGCTTTGGAGGACGGAGCGAGACTTGAAAACATTTCATGGAGGCTATTTCATATGACTTTAAAGAATCAAGTATTCAAGTATTAACAACAGGAAAAGGGCAGTCCAGAATCAGCTTCTCCTGATCAAAGCAAATACTCTCTCCCTACAGTGTTTAATGAATCCCCAATTACAGAATTTTCCTATGAATCTCCAGAATTCAAATCCGAGTCTTATTCACCATCAAATTTCACTGATTTTTTCAAACCTGTCGAACTTGTAGAAAATGTAGATATATACGACAAAGAAATGATAAAGGAAGAAGTAGCAGAGCCTGATGCGAACCAGAAAGTATGTGGGAACTGCAACACCACAAAGACTGTATTATGGAGAAGGGATGAAAACGGGGGCACCTTGTGTAATGCCTGTGGTCTGTTTTACAAGCTGCACAAAGTCAACAGGCCTTTGCGCATGAAGACCGACGTTATTCGAAAGCGAAACAGAAAGTCTAAAAAAGATTCTGATGATACAGAAAAGAAATCAAAGTCAGCCGCACCAATTCCAATCAAAACAAGCGTCAAAGAGCCAAAGAACTCTTTCTCTGAACATGATTCTGCTTCTGTTGGAAAAAGTCTGGACAAGAAGACTCTCTACTCGCCAGTGTATCCTACTCCTAATGATGTCTCTTTGAGCTATCCTCAAAAGCAAGAGTATGTTTCTACGGGAAAGAGAGCCAGGCCAGATTCAGACCAAGGGCAGCCGTATTCAAACTCTTCTACTCCATACATGTATGTACCTACACCAACCACTTACACAAATGCATCTACTATGCAACAATCTTGGACTCAGGAAAAGCCACCTATTCCTAACGGCTGGCCATTAAACTCTATGCAACAAAAGTCACTTGGTGATTTCCCAAAGGCTTCGTTAAACGACTCTGGTAATTCTTTCCAAAAATCCGCTCTAAGCAACTCGTTCCAAAAAAACTCTATCGACAATTACCAAAGAAGCAATTCAAACGATTCCTATGTACAGATGAACTTGCAAAATTCAAAGCCAGTTGACACGTTTCAAAAGTCCACTTTTGACTTTCAAAAGGGTAGCTCGCCTAGTATGGGTCAGTTCAAAGTAGATTCAAACTTGAACTCTTATACAGGAGGAATGAAAATTGAAAATCAACAGAAATGGCAAACCAACAACAAAACTACCAGCAAGAGCTTGGGCTGGCAGACAGAAGACCCTAAATGGGGGAATGCAAAACAGAAGCCTCCCCCAAAGCAAGTTCCTTGGACGAACTCCAGTGAAAATTTGAACAGCCAGTGGAAAATGCAACAACAGCAACAGCAGTCAAGTCTGCTTACCCAACAGTTTAGACAGCAAAATGATAAGGAATACAAGTCGCAATTTGCTTCTCCGTTCACACAGGATTATTATCAGCATCAGTTTTCCACAAACACTTCAAATACCCTCATGGGGGACATGATGCTTATGAATCAAATGATGACACCAGAAAACCCGCTTGGTAATGAAGAAGAGTTTGGATTAGGAAATGATTTTGATTACTCCTTTTCCAATAATATGAATTTTTGATAGAGTGTTAAATACATGCGTTTTTTGAATAGTTGTAAATTGCCATTTCAGTTTATTACAATTTAGCAAGAATAGCTTCGGCACCCGATACATCAACGTCGCCAACAGCCAAATGTTGGATTACTCCATCTTGGGCAATTAATGCAAACCTCTTTGCTCTGGTAGCACCCATCATTTGAGGAGTAAGATCCAAGTTTAGCCCCAAGGCATTAACAAACTCTCCGTTTCCATCTGCTACCATTTTCACTTTATCGTCTGCGCCAGAGCTCTTTCCCCAAGCATCCATCACAAAGATGTCATTGGTTGACAAGCAATACACCGAATCGACTCCCTTCTTTTTGAATTCTTCGTAATGAGTAACGAATGAAGGCAAGTGAGAGACGTGGCAGGTTGGTGTAAAACATCCAGGTACAGCTACATTAGATTTGCATTACCGAATAAGACAACTTTGCCTTTGAAGAGATCTGCGGTACTGACTTTCTTTGGGATCGCACAGGCGTTCTTTTCTGTTGCGTTTGATGAAAGGATTACGGTTGCATTTGGAATAGTGTCTCCTACTTTTACTACCATTTTCAAGATTCTTTACGGAAAAATAACATCAGGCACGGCCATTTGGCATTGAAATCAGGATGAGCCACAGCATAAATTCAAATGATTCTGTCCAGCATCTGGCCGTTTCCCAAGCAAGAGAGAAGTGGGAAATTGCAATTCTTGATCTCAAATGATATGCGGTAATTGGCATAAAGTTCTGTGATAATTGGCAATAATCTACTGTAGTACGGATGTATGCCATGTTCAAACAAATGTCAAAGTCATCAAAGTCTTGTTGGGAGTCATCCAACAACAAAATCTCCAACGAAATTTTTTTTTGAATCGAAAAAATGGCAGACCAACCAAAGCTGTATGACGATCCAGTAACTGGAGAAAAAATCTCAAAGAGGTTCATTTGAATTGATGACTAGCGAACTCAAGAAGCGCCAAAAGTTGAGGGAAAAGGAAGCCCAAAAGGCAGAAAAGGCTGCCCAACAACCAGTAAAGAAGGAAAAGGTGGAAGAAGAAATCTTGGATCCAAGACAGTACTTTGAAAACAGAAGCAAGGCTGTTCTCAAGATGCGTGAAACCTTGGAACCAAACCCATATCCAAACAAATTCCATGTTAGCATCTCAATTCCAAATTACATTAAAAAGTACTCCTCATTAGCTGATGGGCAACGTGTTGAGGAATCAGTGACAGTAGCCGGTAGAGTGCACAACATTCGCTCTCAAGGAAAGGGATTGGTATTTTACGATTTGCACAGTGAAAGTGTAAAAATCCAAATCATGGCCTCTGCACAAGATTCTGAAAGGGATTTCAATGAAGTTCACTCTATCCTTCAGCGTGGTGATATTGTAGGTGTCCGCGGTTATCCTGGAAAGTCAAAGAAGGGAGAACTTTCCATTTTCCCTCATGATATTACATTATTGACTCCATGCTTGCGCACCCTTCCAAAAGCCAACTACGGATTCAAAGATCAAGAATTAAGATATCGTATGAGATATTTGGATTTAATCATGAACAACAACGTTCGCGACAAGTTTGTTGTACGAGCAAAGATTGTTAATTATCTCCGCAAGTTTTTGGATGGGCTTGGTTTCCTTGAAGTTGAAACTCCAATGATGAACATGATTGCTGGTAATTGGTTGTTTATTTAGGTGGTGCAACTGCAAAGCCATTTATTACTCACCACAATGATCTCAAGTTGGACTTGTTTATGCGTGTTGCCCCTGAATTGTACTTGAAGATGTTGGTTGTTGGTGGTTTGGACCGTGTTTACGAAATTGGAAGACAGTTCCGTAATGAAGGTATCGACATGACCCACAACCCTGAATTCACCACTTGTGAATTCTATATGGCATATGCTGATGTATACGATCTTATGGAAGTTACTGAAACCTTCCTTTCCGGATTGGTATTGTCATTGTTTGGAACTTACAAAATCAAGTACCACCCACAAGGTCCAGAAGGACCAGAAATGGATCTTGACTTTACTCCGCCATTTAGAAGAATTTCAATGATTCCTGAATTAGAAAGAGTGTTAAAGTGCAAGTTCCCTCCCAGCGATACTCTTGGCTCTCCGGAAGCAAACAAGTTCTTGTCCGATCTCTGCAAGAAGAACAAGGTAATAGTAACTAATTGAAGGTTGATTGCTCTGCTCCTAGAACCAATGCTCGTCTATTGGACAAGCTTGTTGGCGAATATATTGAAAACCAATGCATTTCACCTACATTCATTACTGAACATCCAAAGATGATGTCCCCATTAGCAAAGGGGCACAGATCTCAACCTGGATTGTGTGAACGTTTCGAGTGTTTTGTTGCTACAAAGGAAGTCTGTAACTCTTACACCGAATTGAACGATCCATTCGAACAAAGAGAAAGATTCGAACAGCAAGCAGGAGATAAGGCTATGGGAGATGATGAAGCCCAGCTTATTGATGAAACTTTCTGTAACGCACTTGAATATGGTTTACCTCCAACTGCTGGATGGGGTCTTGGAATTGACAGATTGACAATGTTCTTGACAGACTCTAATAACATCAAGGAAATCTTGTTATTCGTAAGTTGTATATTTAACACTAGCCTGCCATGAAGCCAGAAACCAGTGATCAACAGTCTGCTAGAGAAGCTGTTTAATAAAATCGATTAAAAATTATATTGCATGAAAATTATATGTCCATTTGTTGCATTGTGTACTGTTCGTAAGATAGAGATTTCGAGAATAGATCTTCTTCCTCTGATACAGAATCGTACATGAGCTCAGTCGTCTCTTCTGGTTGAAGCGGAGCCAACACGCTGAATTAATAACAGATACCTGACAGCTCTCGCGGTAAAGAAGAGTATCCTTTTCTCTTGCTTGTTGTAGAAAAAGTAATAAAAGCTTATTAGTAAATTAATACCTCCACAGGTTACCCTCCTCTGCATCCGGCTCTACATCCCTACCAGGCGTAAAAGCATAAATATCGCAATCCTGAGATGAATCATTAATTACTTTGACATTCATCACTTGATCAACGCTCTCCCATATCGAATCCGCCACTGGTTGACTGTTTCCAAAATGTACAAAAAATAGATTCTTTACTTGGTTAATAACCAATCCTGCAGTAGGTATTTTCGTAAACAATTCGGGTTTAGTATCGCTGAAATCGTAATCTGGATACACTGCGTTTAAAGTTGACAACAAGTAAAACAGAGTCTTTCTGGAAGTTGTTTGGGATAGAGGACCGTCTGCAATTAAGAATAAGTACATGGTGATTTAGGCGATAGGATAACGTCAAAGTCCATTTCCTGTTCGTATTTGCTGTCAATATGATGTTTTAACTTTCTATCTTGTGTCGTGGATTTGCCTTTATTAAACCAGACTTACAGGAATAGACTTCCATTCGGCCGAATATCCTTGTATCTCCGTTATCGATATATGATAGCTGATTATTGATTGATTCAATAGCGTCGTATGAAAGGTACTTCATAGTTTGGGAAAGTCATTTCTCTCTGCTCATTATGATTGGTTCGCAGAATGTGGCTGAGAAAGTGTGACAAAAGTTAATTCATGCAGCAAGCCGCAACGATAAGCAATCAATCACTATTAGAATAATGTGATTTGATCGCAATAAGTTCACTTTCGCATGCATTCGTAGTACGGGCTTAGTGAAAACTGAAGCAGAATTATGAAACACGAACAAAGGAACCTCAAACAATAATATCAAGCAGATATTAAACTGTCTAGATGCAGCACAAAAGTAATTCTACTACTGGTATTAATCCTAGATTGAAATGTGCAAGTTCATTGTTGCATTCAACTTTATTCCGTTCGTCTTCCACCAATCATATTCGATCCGTTAAAGTTTACATAACCTTAAATTTATCTGCAGAATAACAGTAATCCAAACACGAGAAATTTCAAGATTGTTTTTTTGGAATCTAAAAAAAATGATTTCGCAATTCGATATTCAAGAATGGGTAGACTCTGCGCGAGATTCAATTGGTTCCCCTATAAACGATCTGGGAACAGTCCAGATAATCGAAACAGATTCACAACCTACCAATATCCCAAAGTTACGAGATTTGTTTGAACCTAGTCAACCAGCGTTTATGCAAGTATTTGAACCAGACAATGGCTTATTCAAAAGCAAATATGATACGCTCACTAGGAATCAATTATCAGAAATAATGGAAACGATTCACTTTAATGAAAACGAAAACTCGATTGATCTGGAAAAGAATAAACAGGGAGAAGAGTATCCAGAAAATATCGATTTCTTAGATCAGCAATCGGATGAAGATAATTATATGAATGGAAACCAAGAGCTACAAGAAAAGATTGAGATGGACATGGCTGAACCGAAATACAGCAACCAGTCATTTCATGATTCGATAAAGGATGAGGACTTATTAAAAGACACTCCAATGAAATACAGACAACCAAAGAAACTACATCGCCCACAGTCAGATCTACTACTTCAATTTCAAAATTTAGGGAATTCAATCAATAATGTTTCGAATTATATTTCATCTGGAGTTGAAAATGATATTTCTAGTCAAAACAAGACTATGGAACAGAAAAAAGATTATTTAACACCTATTGATGATACGCAACCTTCTCCAAAAGAGCCAGCAAAAGATTTGGATTATGTAGATTTGAGGAACCTTAAAGTAGATTCTCTAAGTGCATTTATCAAGAAAAGAAATTACCGCAAAATTATAGCATCCGACAATTATTTGAAATTTCTGGATGATATACCGTCTGGTGTTGAAGCTCTATTTATTGCAAGGAATGAACTGTCAAATTTGACCAGTTTTGCAAAGTTACAGACTTTGAAAGTACTGGATATTTCTTATAATCATTTGACCGACTTGTCTGGTAATTGGTGTTAATTTAGCCTTGTCACATTTGTGCTACTTGGAGGAATTAGTTGCGGTTGGAAACCAAGTAGATTCCTTGTCTATCAAAAATGCGAATTTACGCAAATTAAATTTAAAAGGCAATCTATTGGCAAACTGTGATTTTGAAAGCGTATTATCGTAACTCATTTCTAACTTTTGAACTCGATTAGAGTATTTGAATTTGTCTGAAAACAAACTAGAAACAATTAAAAATATCCACTACCTTGCTAAACTGACCACTTTGATATTGGGTAATCAAGTACTTATATAGATCAAAACAAACTAGATCACTTGAAATTGGAATCACCATTAAAATATCTACTGTTCCTTAGCCTTGAGGATAATTATCTGGTTTCATTTGATTTGAAGCCTTTCCCACGCTTGATAACTGCAAAGCTAAATAGAAACTGTTTGCAAAGACTGCATTCGTTAGACAGTTCATTATTGCAAGTGTTGGAAATAGAATCTCAGTTTAGCAGTACCTTGTAAAATACACTAACACTAGGTCCTTGAACTTTACAAATTCCAATCTAGAGTCTTTAAAGATTTCTGGCAACAAACATTTTACTTGGCAATCAATCCCATTAACTCTTGAAATTCTTGAGGCCGGTTCATGTAACTTGCGTTCAATCCCTCAAATTATTCTTAAATGCCAAAATTTGAAAACTTTGGTAATGGAGAATAACCAACTATCCGATATCAGCCTACTAGAATCTCTCCAATCTCTTACGGACATCTATTTAGCAAACAATAATATTGCAGATATAACCAGAGTTTGCAAAACGTATGCAAAATTACCAAAGCTTTCATTTTTGGATTTTAGAAATAACCAAATTTCTAGCGAACCAGTAAACCAAAGCCAGCAGTATGTTTATAGTGTAATAATCAAAATGCTCTTAATCAACTCTATCAAAACGCTAAAGTATCTGGATTTAAACCCCATTACTTCTAGAGATCGCCGAATAGCACAAAAGAGAAACAAAGTAATCAAGAAAATTGCTGGTGAGTATTCAAGTAAAGCCCAAGCCCAGTGGTTCAAAAACTGGAAACCTGAACTGTATCCTGTAGAAGATTTAACTGTGGATGAAGAGTTGGTACTGCAAGTATTAAATTAAAATCGTAATTTACTTTTTATTCTTTTTCTTTTTCAATCCTGCTGGGGTTTTGACAGCAGGTTGAGGTAATTCTTTCTTTGGAGCGTCAACTGGCGCAGGTGGTAATTTAGACGGATCAATGCCTGCGATTCGCGCACTTCCAGTACTTCCTAAAATAAGATGTAATTACCAATGCCTCCACCTTCCAGTGCTACCCCTTGGAATCCAGTAGTCTTTGCTTTTTTCCCTGTTCTTTGACTTTTTGGTAACCATCTTTCAGGATCTGGTTGCTTTTTAGGGTCATAGTTCTTTGGAAGTGGTTTGGTACGTTTTCTCTTTTTCTTCATCTCTTTGGTTATTACTTTTCCAGGTAGGATATCCAACTCTGCTCCTTCTTCTTCATATGGGAACTCGATATTGTTAGAGATGTAAGGTAGATATTGTTCAGCAGTTTCTATTTCATCTTCCGGTATGGTCAAAATATATCCCGCAATAGATTTGGTGTCTGTTGGATCTTCCTTTAACAACTCTTCAAAGTTTTCCTTTGCTTTATCCAAATATCCAAATTGCAATTTCAAATCTGCCAGCTGCAAGACTTCCTTGCGAGAATTCTAGGTTAAATACTAGTTACTGGCTGGGTTTGTTCAATTAGTTCAAGAGCTTCGCCTTGCTTGTTGTTCAATCTCAAGAGCCAAATTGCCAAACTAATAAGGCCAGGTTTGCTCTTGTCAAACTTTCCACTTGAAATCATTTCTAGTACAATATATTCTGCCTTTTCAAATTGCGACTGTTGAATGTACTTTTGAGCAAGTACGAGATGGGCATTTAGAGAATTTGGATATTTTTCAACAATACCCTAACATCAATTCCAATTACTTGAGCAGCCAATAGCGCTTGATGTGCATCCTTCTTTTTCATTTGCAAAGATGCTTCTAGTAGAATCACACGCTCGTCATTCTTGAATCTAGCTTGGATAGCATCCAGCTTGGAAGCCAACTATATTAAAATTTGCTAACCTTCGATCCCAGTATACTCAGCATATGTTTGTTGAACTCTATCAAATCTAATTGATGAGAGTTCAGTTTTTGCGTAATACTCTCTGGAATATCCGATAAAAGCGATTGCAGTTGATTTTGATCATTCTTTAAGCAAGCATAATTGATATTTGTAATGAGAGAAACAACTGGGTCTAAATCGCTATAATAAATCCGCAATTACGTTTGTTCAAGAACAGATTCGAATACTTTGGAAGCCTCATCAAAGTTGGAATTCAGGTAGTGTGCCAAACCAAGCTGCGATCTAATGGTAGCTAATTCGGCATCAATTTCAGTCTGTTCATATTCCTGCTCCAACATTGTTGTCTGGCAAATCTCCAAAGCGCTTTCCATTGTGCTGATTGCTTTTTGATACTCCTGTTCAGTGACATGGCTATTGGCCAAATTGAACAAGAAAGAGTAAGAATTGTCCAGCTCTTCATTCACGGAAACCTGGTTCCCAAGCATTCTGCTTGAAGCGATTGAAGCCATAATATTAGTCTTTATGTCCGAATCCAAATCAAGCCGTTCATATATCCTGATTGCTTCATCAAAATTCTCCAATTTATAATACTAAGATTAGTCTATTGCTACAGCTTGCGCTTGAATGGTCAACAGCTTTGAATCCAGGACATTGGAAGGATTCGAGGCCAACTTTTGGGAAACAAATTCAACACATTGGTCAAGGTCGGTCTTGTACAATATGTAAGCATGTTCAACACAGAATTCTGGATCATCCGGAACAATTTCAAGAGCTTCTTGGAATTTATCCAACCTGATTAAACTGATTATTCTGCTCTTCAATATATCTGGTTGATCGTCCTGGAGCGCTGCAATTGCTTCGTAATCTTGATTTTCTATCGCCTCAAGTACCAGTTGCTTTGACGACATTTTGGAAATTGAAAAAATTTCAAATCACAAAATTTCAAAGGTTTAATCCCAGGTATTATTATGACTGCTCAAATTGCCCGGTATTCATGAGCAAATCCCTTGATCGGAACCTAGAGCTGAGTGAGTTCAATCACTAGGTTTCCGTTTATAAAAGGTGCTGAAGGGAGCATTCGGCTTCAGCTGCTTTGCTTTTGCGAATCCCATCCCTTAGCATTGGCAAACTTGCAAATCGACAGGTAGGCCAAGGCGAATTGCGACCCAGCTCCAATTGGGATAAACAAGCCTACAACTGTCGAAAATTTACCGTCTCTATATAGTGAATAGGGACTTGCAATTTTCGAAAAAAAAGTAGGACGCGTCATGAGCAAGAAGGAAAAGAAATCCTCAATTTCAAACCTTTCCGCTCAGCAAAGTATACAGATTCAGTCGATTAATGATGTATGATTGAAATAATCTCAGGATAACTTTAATGCGTTCATTTACTTTATATTTATGGATGCAGGTATCAGTACAGAAATGACATCTTCCAAATACCAGCAACTGTAAGTGTTACTTGATATTAGCGCGGAGTGGATATCAGGGGGATACAGACAGAGATTTTCAGCTCTATCGAAAGGCGAACTTGTATCTTGGGCATTGGAAAATGTTAAAGTATTCGATGCTTGCAAAGAATTAAAAGTTGCAATGGATGGTGGTAGTTCAGAATCAGATTTGAGCGACACTCTTGTGGCCAAACTAATTAGATGTTGGTTGACAAATTCAAAGCAGGAGCTTTTCGATGTGAAGAATGGAATAAAGCAGCTTGCAGTAACCCGCACTAATTATAGAGAGAATCAGAAGCTCTGAATTTGGAGGAATCTAAAGCAAAAGGAAAAGACAAAAATGAGAAAGCCAAAGAACCAGAAAAGGGAAAGACAGTTGCACCTCCAGCAGGAAAGAAAGGTGCCCCTCCACCAAAAGGTAATTTTTGCTTATTGTAGGAGCTAAGGCGGCTGAAGCAGTTCCGCCAGCATCAGCTGGATCAGAAGCCGCTAAACGCAAGAATAAACTTAGAGATCGTACTGGTGGCAAGGAAAAAGTAGTGGCTATTGGTAATGGTATCAATAATATTAGGTGACGAGCCAGCAAATGGGCCTGACGTTTACTATTTCTTGAAAGACTTTGATAGTCCAGGAATTTTGATTGCATTAAGGGAAGAATTTGAGGTTCCAATAGACGCTATTTTCAGAATCGAAGATGCTCCAACAAAGAAAACTGCCGATTTGAGTTACTCTGAAAACCCAAATACAAATCAAACTTGGCTGACTTTGTATAATCTTGCAAAAATTCAAAATGAACCTGCGTGGAGGAAAACTGTTTGGATTACAATTCCTGCAATGGAATTCAAAGAAATCAAGGAAATCTTTGATAATTTGGCACACAAGATCTATGCGATTCTAGAACTGAAAAAGATATTTTTGCAATTCTACAAGTCAGACAATATCATCAATATTCCAACGCTTGAGCTTACGCAGGTAGACTTGAGATATTATGAATACTTGATCAGCGCGACAAAGAGCGGTGGCAAAATGAATATCGATTTTCAATTAGCCCTGTTCCTGGAATATTTCTCAAGGGTTGCACCAAACGACGAAAACAGTCAACTTGATCTCAAGGAAACTAATATTGGATATTTAAAGCAATTGTTTGATAGTGAAATCCGAAAAGTTGTTTTAGCTTTGCCCTATGATAGCGAACCAAGGACCCAGCGCCGATCTGCCGACGGGAAAAAGTTGGCAGCTGTTAAAATAGTTGATTTTTATGACTTGTCAAAGCTACACAGCTATTTCATGTCAGCCCTGAAAAGCATAAACTTGGATCCAGAAGCATTATTCAATGCTCTGGCAGAGTGCTATCCTGCTGGAAAGTACAGCAACTTTTTAGAAAGACATCCAGATTACCGCCATCTTGCTTTGGATAGTGTGCTGGGGGAGTACATGAAAATACAAACAGAGTATTTTAGAGTATCTAAAAATATGATGGAAGATACTACCAGAATGGAAAAATTCTTGACGCAGTTGGAGTTGGAGGAATTGTGCAAATCCTCTTGTGAACTTGGGTACAATGACTTTACATTGGATGACTGGAGGTGGTTTGGAAACATGAGCTACTACAGCCTGATTCAGGTATGCAATGTTTTATATTTAGTCTGTTCAAATTACTCAATGCACCCTTCCCCAAATATATCACCATCTTCCGGACAGTCAAGGGAAACTCTTACTAATAATGAAATCTCCTGGACCGCTCGGATGCTTGGAGTACGAGGAATCGGAGAAGATTAGCGTAATTCACTTGTAACTATAGGTTCGGACCAAAGTCGACTTTTCAAAGTTCTACGAAAGCTATGATCCAGCTACTGGAGTAATGGATGGTGAGGTGGCACATTCGACTCTGGAAACCACAGGAACAGCATATTTGATGAACGACGCTTCCATGAAAATCATAGACACCAATTCGTACTTGTACCCTGACAACAACATCATTATCAAAGTAACAAAAAGATCCTCTCAACTATTCAATGGTTACTAATCATCTAACTTAGACTTATTTACTAAGATTTGGTGGAATAATAACTTTATCCGATTATCATCTGGAGTGATTGCCAAAACTGCACCTTCTCTCGTTGCACGATTTTTTGATGGTTCAGCCTTTTCAATTCTAGACAATGGAGATTGCCTAAATATCAAATTCTCTGACGAGCACGCAAACCATTTTATTTTCCAACCAAATGGAAATATAATTTGCAAATCTTATAAAAGCGAGGATTTGGCTTGGAACAACAAGATTAAAGTGCATTCCCGGTTGTTCTTCCCAACGGTTTGCAATAGCTAATGTTAGGGAATTGTCGTGAAATATTTTGAGAGCAAGGATGTGATTGTCATGTATCCAGATGGCTCCACTGCAACCCAGACACCTGGCAAAGATTGGGTGATCCCTGATTCATCAACTTCTGATGACATGCTTCAAAATGAAGCAGTAGAGCATGAGTATCCAAATGGGAAAACGATTTGGACAAAGGCAAACTTGACAGTGATAACAAAAGATACAAAAGGAAATGTTTTAGCGGAACATACTGATGGCACACAAATTTACAGCCCTACAGATCAATCCCACGACATCAGTTGGTTGGATGAAGTCAACCTAAAAATCATATTTAAAGCTGACGGGGAACAAATTGTAGATATGGGAAACGGATTCCAAATTTCAAGAAAGTATGAAAACGGTAAAACACTCTCTGTAAAAATCAAAAGAACGGATATGGCAATTTCAATCGAGGCTACAGGAAACATGGAAGTGAAATTGTCTTCGGAGCATTTTAATCCACCTCCAAAGGAAAGCCAAAATAGATTTGATATTAATTGGAGACAAGGCACTTTGAATCTTTTGGATATTAGAAATCACGTATTCACAGTTAATGCGGATGGTTCAACAAAGGTTTCTTTTTATTTAGATTAGGTTGCAAAGCCAGAGGTTGTACCAGAGTATCCTGATCTGGCATTTGGAGGGAAATTGACGAAATCTGCATTAAAGATAAAATCTAGAGGGTATCTCTACGGAAACACTCCTGAAATATTTGTAATTTACCCAAACAGACAAGGTGGTTTACACTTCAAAAGAGATTCAGACATGGCACGGTATTTCCAAAGCTACGGACCGTTAAATCTAAAAACGAATGAAGAAAATATGAACCATCCGGAAGCTGTCACTTTATCCTCAATAAGGGAATACAAGCTGAATAATTCTGAGCAAAATGTAGTTCAGTATCGACAGGTGAACATTGCTAATGTAGCTCACGAGACTCTCTCAACTAACCCGAGCTGAGCGAGATAATATCAGTAATGAATATTTCGAATTTAAAGAGAAATTGAAAAAAAGACACTCCCCTGTTCCAATATCAGAACTAGGTGAAACAGAAGGCGCGTTGCAACCCAATTACGACGGCAATGGATCATTTACCCTTGGCTCAGACAAAGAAGCTACACAATTGGCAATAATTTTACAGTATATGGATAAAGAAGACCTTTCCGGTAATCCTGGGTTTGCAGTTAATGTAATTCTTGCTTAAATTAGAATGACGTCATGGCACTTTTAAAGCAAGCCAAAGAGCTAAAAACTAAAAGCAGCACATCATTGAGAAGCAACTCTATGAAGTCAAAACCTCCTTCGAAAGCCCGAAAGTCGATCACAAACAAACCTCCAAAATATTTTGAAAGCCCTGAAGGACAAAAGTTTTTGGGAGTTCAATCTGTAATTGGAATTAATAATAGGCACTATATGAATCTAAAATTATTGCTGCCTCTTGTGAGTCGTTTGTTTCTGAAACTACTTCAAGATTAAGCGCTAAACGCGAAGACGGAGTGGAAAGAATTCCCGATAGTTCCCAAGGGTCATCAGAAATGCCACCACCTTCAGAGCATAGCCAAGTGGTATCCACTTTAATCGAAGTATCAAAGGAAGTCCTTAATGCCGCATTGCCAGAGCTACCAAAGATAAAGCCTCCTCCAAAAACACCACCGCCAAAAGTGCGAAAACTGCGATATCCAAACTCGATTCTTGGAACAAAACCTGGCTTGATCCCAAATACAAAGCACCTAAAGCAGGAAGCAAACAGCCATAGACAATTGAATACCGCATCTACAGCAGAACCAAAAAAGAAAAATCGTAATTTTGACTGACTATAGCAATTTATGGTGTGGGAGAATTCATTGCCTTACCAGGTAGATGCAAATTTGGCACTGTTGAAGCTGGTCAGACTTATGACAAGACAATAGAATTGACAAATGTTGGGTTGGATTCGTTGAGATTCGCAGTAAAGCTTCCTGCAAACGAACTCTTGTTTGTACATTACAAACATGGATCGGTAGACTTTATTTCATTTAGGTTGCCCCAGGTATGAGTGCCAAGCTCACAGTTTCATTGAGTGCCAAGAATGATAAATCTACTGAATTGGAAATTGATGAAGTGTTGAAGGTGATTACAGAAGCTGAAATTTTGAACATCCCTATTAAAGCCAGTATGAAATTACTAAATTAGAAATCTCTCCAAAACTAGCCAAAGACTAATAGTTAAATAAATTGCTATTTTATTGTTTAAAGGGTGTTGGCACTTCCCAATTCCTTGAAGGCTTGGTGAACACGCTTGATCATGCCCTTTTCAGCTTCACGGATGAACACTCTAGGATCGTAGTATTTCTTGTTTGGCTTGTCAGCACCTTCTGGGTTACCGATTTGGGATTGCAAGTAAGCCTTCTTTGATTCATAGAAATCACGAAGACCCATCCAGTATGCAAACTGAGTATCAGTGTCAATGTTCATCTTGATGACACCGAACTCGACCGCAGTTTTGATTTCTTCAGCAGTGGATCCAGAACCACCGTGGAAGACAAAGAATACTGGCTTGCTATCAGCAGTTCCAAGTTTTCCCTTAACGAATTCTTGGTGCTTGCCGAGTAATTCAGGGTGAAGCTTGACGTTACCAGGTTTGTAAACACCGTGTACGTTTCCGAAAGCGGCAGCAATAGTGAACAAATCAGTAATCTATAATGAGCTTCGAATCACCTTTGAGAATTCACGGTAGATATCCCAGATGTCTTCTGGTTGAGTATATAGAGCAGCATTGTCAACATCTTCGTTGTTGACACCATCTTCTTCTCCACCGGTAATACCAATTTCCATTTCTAAAAGCAACTTCATTGGAGCCATTCTCTTTAAATATTTAACACAGATTTCAATGTTTTCTTCCTTTGGTTCTTCGGAAAGATCCAACATGTGGGAGGAGAATAATGGTTCTCCGTGTAATTTAAAGTAGGCTTCATCTGCTGCAAGCATACCATCGAACCATGGCAGCAATTTCTTTGCGCAGTGGTCAGAGTGGAGGATAACTGGGATTCCATACGCCTTGGCAACAGCACGAACGTATTGGGCACCAGCAACAGATCCGATGATGGAAGCGGTTTGATCCTTGTTATCTAAACCCTTTCCAGCAAAGTAAGCACCACCGCCGTTTGAAAATTGAATCATGACTGGGGATTTGGCATCTCTGGCAGCTTCCAATGCAGCATTGACGGTTGAGGTAGAAGTGCAGTTGAACGATGGGATTGCAAACTTGTGTTCTTTGGCGTAGTTGAGGAGTTTTCTGAGGTTATCGCCAGTAACGACACCGGCTGGGACAACGGATAGGATCGACATAATTTTTCTGATGACTAGAAGCGGTGGAGGCTTTTTATACATTTTTCATGGTTACACAAATTCATTTAAAAATTTCAAGAGATTTGGAGATAAAAAATAATGAGCATCTCTTGTTAATTTTGATTTGCGTTGGAAGAGCGCTTGCGTGGTGGTAAGCGATTGGCGGTATTTCAGTGGATTTTCAAGCCATTTTAGTGCGGCATTGCAAGATCATTGCGGTTAGTAATAATGAATCATATTTGCCAATCATGCTTTATCTTTCAGCGAAATATCCCTTGTTTATCAATGTATTGAGAAAGCTTGGTTGGTTTGAATTTCACATGATGCTGTTCACATGTTCTACTCCACACCTGTTGAATAGAGAAAAAGAAAGATAGCGATAAAGCAATTTCATAGGGACATTAGTTTGATTAGAGGGCAGAGTAGCAGGGACTATTAGGAGTTTTTATTAGTATGGTATATTAAAAACCAAGCCAGTGATAATAACTACAGTACCATGGTGCTAGTCGCAGAGCAAATCCTTTCATGTGAGTCATTTTTGTTTTTCTATTATTTTGAAATCGTAATGTCGAGACACCGAAATGTAAGGAACATGGACTTGGACGAGGAAATGTATGAGGATGATTATGATGGTTGATCTTGCTAATGATAGACTACGATGACGATTATGATGAGGATGCAGATGAATACGACGAAGACGCTTACGATGGTTCAATTCCCTAATGTAGAATACGACGAGTACGAAGTATACGATAGTGGAAAGAGCTATAAAGCCTCAGCTCCGAAATCAGCACCAAAAAGTACTAGAAAATTAAATGTAGAAGGTAAACTAATTCTCTTCTTTGGTTACAATTATTCAAAATGCGACTTTGATTTGAATTGCAATGAGGACTATCTTCCTTTAAAAAGCAAGAAATTCAAGCGGTTTGTGGAGGTGCAAGATTGTATGGAAGTGGAATCTG
Organism: Boothiomyces macroporosus; assembly: GCA_027604185.1. Taxonomy (NCBI): domain Eukaryota; kingdom Fungi; phylum Chytridiomycota; class Chytridiomycetes; order Rhizophydiales; family Terramycetaceae; genus Boothiomyces; species Boothiomyces macroporosus. The sequence goes on from JADGKB010000051.1 coordinate 42,761, forward strand.
GTAACTTGCCAGATGTGGAGGCTAATCACTTTTCCAAATCAATATCTGGTTCGAATTCGATTGAATTTGAAAATACTGGCATCAAAAATATTTCATCCAGTGTGGTTGGTCTGAAAGCATTATCCAACAGTAATAATGGACTTAAATCTCTTTCAAATATCAGTACGATGGGGGTTAAATCATTATCAAGCGTTGCCAACTCTGGATTGCAATCCCTTAATCAAGGCGGTGTTAATTTGGCTTCAAGGGTAAATAGTGGATTATCTGCTGGCAATGGGCTAAAGTCACTATCCAATATGAACAGCAATCAGGCAGTTTCAAGATTAAAATCACTTTCAAATACCTCTGCAATGTCAAATTCTTTGAAATCGCTCTCAAATTTGAGCAACATTGCTATTAAATCTTCCAATGGCTCTTCAGAATCGATTTCAACAACTAATGCCAGTGTAACTGGTCTTAAATCTTTGGCCAATTCAAATGTGTCAATGGCAACATCGTTTAACCATGAATCACCGGCTGGATTGAAATCTATTGCCCAAAACATGTCAACTGGATTGACACTATCTCAACTAGCTACTGCAAATCAAAAGAACAACTCTCTAAGGGTTCCTACACAATCCAGTGCAAAAATATCCCTTTCATCAATAAGCAGCTCCCAAATACCAACTATTACTCTGTCGAAATTAGGGCAACAAGTAGATCTAATTACCGAAGAATCTTCAAAAACAGCAAAAACATTTCTTGCATCTCCCACCCGCTACGCATCATTTCTATCTTCAACACTTTATTCTAGACCATCTATTAACCTTTCTTTAGACTCTGCACCTACTAAATTCGACTTTAAAACACCAAGCCCAGATCAAATTGCCTTGAATGCAAGAAAAAACAACACCCAACCTGAAAAGAAAGGCAAGAATATCGTAAAAGAAGTTGAAAATGCCACTTCAAATATGAAGAATTTGAATGTCAAAGAAACTGTAAAACCAAAAGAAATTATCCCCAAAAAGAAAAAGATTGATGTGATTTCAGAATATTCAAAGAGGACTGATACGATGGAGAGACTAAATTTGGTTGTAGCTGGTAAATTCTACTTATACCTAGGTCATGTCGACGCTGGTAAATCCACAATGATGGGGCATTTATTGCTTTTACTAGGTGAGGTTTCCAATAGAACAATTGAAAAGTACCAAAAAGAAGCAGAGTCGATGAAGAAAGGCTCGTTTTGTTTCGCTTGGGTTCTGGATGCCACTGAAGATGAAAGATCTAGGTAATTTGAAATAATGTTAGAGGTGTTACAATTGATGTTGGTGTGTCTCAATTCAAGACGCCAAATAGAATATTCACCCTCCTTGACGCTCCAGGTCATAAGGATTTCATCCCTAATATGATCTCTGGTGCTAGTCAAGCAGATGTGGCTATCTTGGTTGTAGATGCTTCCGTTGGTGGTAGTTTTTTATTTTAGATAGGGTTTGAAAGCGGATTTGACCACAATGGTCAAACAAGAGAACATGCCCTGCTCTTGAGGTCTCTAGGGTTGAACCAGCTTATAGTGTGTGTAAACAAAATGGATCATGTACTTTTGACTAATTGTAGGTGGAATGGTCAGAAGAACGCTTCAAGGAAATTGAAGCCAAACTTTCAAAATATCTAACTACTGTTGGATTTAACAATCAAGTAAAGTATATTCCTGTAAGTGGATATACAGGTGAGAATCTTCAAACACCAGTCAATAACTGGTACACTGGGCCAACACTAGTGCAAGCGCTAGATATGTTTAAAATACCTGAAAGACAGATTAAAGAGCCATTTTGCTTGTCCGTTCAAGACTTTTTCAAGGGAGGAATTGGTGCAAGCGGAGGAAATGTAACTGTTTGCGGAAGAATTGAGAGTGGAACGATACAGATTGGTGAACAGGTGCTAGCACTTCCTATCAATGAAATTGGAGTTGTTAAGCATATTATGGTTGGGGAAGAAGATGCAAACTGGGCAGTTGCTGGTGATAGGGTGTCCATATCACTCACAAACCTTGAAGTAATTCAATTCCATTTAGGCTCTGTTATTTGCGACCCTATTAGCCCAATTCCCGTAGTAGAATCATTTAAAGCAAGGATTCTGACTTTTGATTTGAATATCCCAATCACGATTGGTGTTCCAGTAGTAATGCATCATTTAGGTACTGCAGAATCAGGGTTCATCCAAAAGTAACTATTATTAATCCTAGATTAGAAGCCACCCTAAGCAAAAGCGGCAATGTAGAAAAGAAGAATCCAAGGTCTCTTTTTAAACACACTTCAGCCATAGTAACAATTAAATTGAATCGCCCGATTTGCATTCAAGTCAATGACAAGAGCAAATCTCTGTCTAGATTCTTGCTTCGCAATGGCGGTAATTCTATAGCTGCTGGTGTTGCAATTGAACTTTAAATATAAAGTGATATTTATTACTGTTCATTCTGTTGATCTTTTTGTAGTCGTTGCATGTAAACACTCGCAATGATAGCCATTGTCTCTTGGTACTGCTGCGAACACTTTTCCAGGCACACCTAGTTACAATTGAATTACTTGTTCAGAAGAAGCTAATTTCAATCCAGGTTTTATCACGCATAAATTGAAGCATTTTGGAATGACGTTTGAAATCATTGTTTTGAAGTTCTCTAGTTCTATTTGTTCTTTGACTTGTTTAATGATTTCGTCTGCACTCAAGTCGTTCATCCCAATTCAATTGATTTAAAAAAAAAGAAAATTGGTGACACTCATCCAAGCAGATATACTAGAGGAAACTAAAATCCTGACTTGATATTTGAAATAATATATTAGATAATTTTAGGTGCAAGAGCAGCAACTTTGGCCCATCTCTTTTGTCTGCATTCACTGGCAATTGGTCCCTGTATTAGCATGACTTACCATTATTCTATTTCCCAGCGGTTGTCCTTGCTTGTTTAGCATTACTACTGCGTTATCATCAAACTTTATGTAGCTGCCATCCAGTCTTCTTACTTCCTTGTGCGTCCTGACTACCAGTGCTCTTGCAACATCTCCCTTCTTTAGCTTTACAGCTCCTCTGGATTCAGTAGGCAACAATGGTCTAGCTTTTTTAACAGCGCATACAATTTCATCGCCAACTGATGCTACCCTTGATCCGCCCATAACGTTGATGCATTCCACTACCAGTGCTCCAGAATTGTCTATTACCTTGAGAAAACTTTTCAATTGAATCATGTTTTTTTTTCAAGATTAAAAAAATGGTTGAGGAAAGTGACAGACAAGAAAAGCTGAGATTGGAGCAAATCGAGCTGGATAAACTGCCTTACAAGTGGAAACAGAGTTTGCAGGAAGTGGATTTGACTATTCAGTTGCCAAAGGGAACCAGAGGCAGAGATCTACAAGTGTCGATTACAAAGACACACATCTCGGTAGCATTGAAAGGACAAGAACCAATTATAAAGGGAGAACTGTGCGCTCCGATCAAAGAAGAAGATTCCACTTGGTTGATTGACAACAATGAACTTTTAATTCACTTGGAAAAGATCAACAAGCAGGAATGGTGGAAAAACGTTGTGGTAAGTCATTGCAGTCAATTATGATGGGACAGATTAACCCTAGACTCACCACTTTGCCATTGACACCACTTTAATCCAACCGGAAAATTCGAAACTGTCAGATTTGGACGGAGAAACCCGAGGGATGGTTGAAAAGATGATGGTAAGTATTTTTGTTTGATATTTCTCGGTTCAGACTAACCGTAGTACGATCAGAGGCAAAAGCAAATGGGGAAACCAACCAGCGAGGAAGAACAAAAGATGAGAATGTTTGAAAAGTTCAAAGCTCAGCACCCAGAAATGGATTTCTCTAATGCAAAGTTCAATTAATAAATAGTTACGAATTATCTCCTTGTGGAACCAATTGCATCTATATCTGGCACCAAACATATCCCTACCATACCTGCATCTGACTCAGTATAATTCGATGCCTGATTTCTGTTTGTATTTCCTTGTCGCCAGCTTTCACTTTTTCATTGGTTGCTGAAGCCAAAGATTTGGACCAATCAGCTTTCACCAGCAACTTTCTTCAAGTTTCAAACGTGGCTTAGAGAGAAATATAAATACCAAGTTGCTCAAAACAGCTTCCTAATGAAATTCACATCAATAATATCTGGCCTGCTGCTAGCGGCCTCTTCATTCGCTGCAGATGATGCAATTAAAGGCTCTGTAATCGGTATCGATCTTGGTACTACCTACTCTTGTGTTGGTGTATTTAAACATGGACGTGTTGAAATCATTGCAAACGACCAAGGTAACCGTATCACTCCATCTTACGTTGCATTCACTGATAATAACGAAAGATTGGTTGGTGACCCAGCAAAGAACCAAGCTGCTAATAACCCATACAACACTATCTTTGACGCAAAGAGATTAATTGGTAGAAGATTCGATGAAAAAGAAGTTCAAAATGACATGAAGCACTGGCCATTCAAAGTTGTTTCCAAAGGTGGAAAGCCAAATATCCAAGTCACTGTTAAAGGTGAAGATAAGGTTTTTTCTCCAGAAGAAGTCTCTGCTATGGTTCTTGGAAAGATGAAGGAGATTGCTGAATCTTATCTTGGTGAAACCGTTACTCATGCTGTCGTTACTGTTCCTGCCTACTTCAACAATGCCCAAAGACAAGCGACTGAAGATGCTGGTACTATTGCTGGCCTCAAAGTTGCTCGTATTATCAACGAACCTACTGCCGCTGCTATTGCTTACGGTTTGGACAAACAAAAGGAACTAAATATTCTTGTTTTCGATTTGGGTGGTGGTACTTTTGATGTCTCTGTACTTACTATTGAAGATGGTGTGTTTGAAGTACTTTCTACCAATGGTGACACTCACTTGGGTGGTGAAGATTTCGACAACAGAATCATTGACCACTTTGTCAAATTGTACAAAAAGAAACACTCAAAGGACTGTACCAAGGACGCTAAAGCTATGGGTAAACTCAAGAGAGAAGCTGAGAAGGCAAAGAGAGCCTTGTCTAACCAAATGTCTGTTCGTGTTGAAATCGAAGCATTCCATGATGGTAACGACTTTTCCGAAACCCTTACTCGTGCCAAATTCGAAGAATTAAACATGGACTTGTTCAAGAAGACTATCAAGCCTGTCGAAAGAGCTTTGAAGGATGCTAAATTGGACAAATCCAAGATTGACGAAATTGTATTAGTTGGTGGTTCTACCCGTATTCCAAAGGTCGTTGAAATGATTGAAAACTACTTTAACGGAAAGAAAGCATCTAAAGGCGTCAACCCTGATGAAGCTGTTGCCTATGGTGCTGCTGTTCAAGGTGGCATTCTCTCTGGTGAAGAATCCACCAACTCTATGCTTGTTTTGGATGTTAACCCATTGACTCTTGGTATTGAAACCACCGGAGGTGTCATGACCAAACTTATCCCAAGAAACACTCAAGTTCCAACCAAGAAATCTCAAATCTTCTCTACTGCTGTCGATAACCAGCCTACTGTTTCTATCCAAGTATTCGAAGGAGAAAGACCATTGACCAAGGACAACAACTTGCTCGGAAAGTTTGATTTAACTGGCATTCCTCCAGCTCCACGTGGTACTCCACAAATCGAAGTTACTTTTGAAATTGATGCTAACGGTATCTTGCGTGTTAGTGCTGCTGATAAGGGAACCGGTAAATCCGAATCTATCCAAATTCAAAACGACAAAGGAAGACTTTCTGAAGAAGATATCGCACGTATGGTTGCTGAAGCAGAAGCTATGGCTGATGAAGACAACAAACTCAAGGAAGCTATTGAAGCCAAGAACGGATTCGAAAACTACATTTACTCTTTGAAGAACCAAGTCAACGATGAAAAGCAACTTGGAGGAAAATTAGATGAAGATGACAAGATGACTATTCTCGATGCTCTCAAAGATGCTCAACAATGGATGGATGCTCACGCAACTTCCGCCACTAAAGAAGAAATTGACGAACAAAAATCCGAGTTGGAAGCCATCGTCAACCCAATCACTTCCAAGCTATATGAAGGTGCTGGTGCCACTGAACCAGAAGACCACGACGAACTTTAAATAAATATACTGTCTTTCATGAAATTTTGACGTAATTTTTTTACTTTGACACGATGAGTGAATATGATAAAGAAATTCAATCTGCGCTCGAAGACGAATTAATCTCTCAACCATCTTCAAACAGATATTCTCAGTCTTCATCTATACCAAAATCGAGTGCTCTTGGGTCAAAAAGCGATCTTGGTGAGCGTGATCCATTTCCTCAAGAACAAGGAGAAAAGCAATTGGAGGAAAATCCTCAAGCATCAGAAATACATTCGAATCAAGGCGATATACCTGAAGAGGGACTCCAACTGCACACTACGGAAATGGGGGAAACTGAGAAGCAAGAAGACATAGTAGACCTACAAGAGGGAGCAGAAAGAGGGGGTACTGAGAATCAAGATGAAAACGCACAGTCTGGAAAGGAAGGTGAAAACATACAATCTGAGAGTCAAGGTCAAAACATACAATCTGGGATACAAGAGGAAGAGCAAACGGACAGTGTAGAGCCAGAAAAGACAAAAAAGGAAGAATCAGAGAAACAAGTAATTAAGGCAGAGGTGCCAGAGAAAGACTACAAGAAAAATAAAGAACTGGAACTAGACTTGGAATTCCAAGAAGTACAATACGCGAATCCAAATGTCATTGAAGAGACATTTGAAAACCCAATAGTATTTGATGAGGCGGATGGTCAAGTACCACATGTTTCAATTAAACAGAATGAATTACATGAAAAAAAACTAAAGTCTGTTCGTATAGAAGATAATGCGATTATACAATCTAGATGGCCCACAAGTGTGAGGGCAATATCTAGATTTTCACACCATTCAGAAAAGCATTCAGCTCGTAGTAAGCGGAATGAAAGTAGCCTCAAGCAATCCATTCCAGAGTTTCAAGTGCAAAAGATTAATGGCAAGTACACGGAAATACCTCATTTACTCGATGGTTTTCGAATGGTAACTACGCATTAACTCTGCTCAATCAAGCACCAGCAGAAGATCCAGATCAAGTTTATTCATTGGATTTATCAAGGAAGAGCCTAGAATTTGTGATTGAGGATGATATGACAATGTTTACAAATCTACATACACTGATAGTCGCAGAAAATGCTCTGCCATTTGCCAGATTGGGTCTATTACCTGCCCTTCGAAAATTAAACTTTTCTTGCAATGGATTGAAATCGCTTGATTTGGAAGTGGATGGAAGGTTTCAAAATTTGGAATACCTTGACTTGTCATTTAATAACATTAATAGAGCTGCCATGATTGTATTGGCAACACTTCCAAAATTGAATTATTTGGATTTGACCAGCAATAGGATTAAGACTATTCACCCAGACATTCTCGATATGCACAACTGGAGAGATAATGTTATTGAATTGATTCTACCACTTCAAGTTGCTGCGATGGATTTTGATTTCGAAAGCAATGCTAAATCTACAGAAGTGCATTCAGAAAAATTTCGTTTTGATGATGTTCATAAAGACAGCACGCTTCCAGACTTTAAACTCGACTTGTACGAGACATCCGGTGTATCAAATTCTATTATGAATTCTAATGTGTCTGATAATCTAGAAGCACACGGATCGTTGTATGAAATTCCTAAAACGATTGGCTTCCAAGCACTGCATACTTTAATATTAGATAAAAATCCACTTGGGAATTCTCCAGACCCACAGTTTTGGAAGGTTTTAGGTTCTCTTACATGGTATATTTCGTTTAAACAAGCATTCAAAAGCTTTCTCTTAATTATGCACATATAAAATCCATTAGACCTGTCATTCCAGACATCCTACTATCAAAATCAGGTAATTATGGTTTGAAATAGGTCCCGAAATAATGTTTATGCACCCTGATATTCTGCCAAAGAGTGAACTGTTCTTATCTCTAACCGATTTGTATTTGACACACAATTTGATTGACGATTTCGATTGTCTTGTTGGATTTATTTGTCTAAGAAAAATAGAGAGAATTTTCCTAGAAGGCAACCCAATAATGAAATCATTTGTTCCTAATCACCTGCTTTCCAAAAAGAGAGCTGCATCAGCAAAGTTGCGTAATTCAATTATAAATGTAGGTGAAGACTTTGATCTTTATGCATACTTGGAGAATGTATTCAAAATTAAGATTGCCGATGCTTGTTACCAACCACCACTCTCTCACATCACTGGTGAACTGATTTCAATATCACCAAGCCGTACAAACACACTGCCTCAAGCGATTTCAAAGAAAGGTCCTAGAGAATTCTTGCACAAAAGAATCAACAAATTTAATTCCAATATTTCAAATCCCCACAGAGTACAAGATGTCAAGTTAACATCAAAAACTAAAATCAAAGAACGAACAGCTAGAAGGCATTACCAATTTACAGATAATGATTTGGAGGTAATCGTCCAGTCTGGAAAAATTCCCACTATTAAATCTCTGATGGAATACGCAAACAAACAAGAGCAGGTAAAATTGGCAGAGCCTAAAGAAGAGATTCAACATGCTATTAGTATCATAGAGTCAAATACAGAAAGCAGTGAAAAAAATACCTCTTCTCTAAACGAAAGCAGTGAGATTGACAACCCTTCTCCGGATGACATTGACAGAAATAGCACTACTCACAATGAAAGCGGTGAACACCAAGCATCTAATTCCGACGAGCTGAATTATGATCCAGACAAAAGAGATGATACATTTATTACCGGTGTTCACATAACTGGTACAATGAATAGAAATGTTGCCTTTAGCGTTGCTCCTATATCACAAGATGTTCAAAAGGAAGAGAGTGTCCAATTCGAATATGAATCAGAGAGTGACAATGAGACTATTGCCTTACCTACCAGTATTATTGCAACAGTAAAAGCCCTTCGCACCTCTCTAAGAAATCCAGGGATTATTCAAAGGCAGAGTAACATGAAGAAAAAAATAAAGTCGAAAAGAGAAATTCATGGTAACCATACCTAACTTAGTCGGCGATTCCATTACAAAATTGCACCAACAAAGATGCCAAGGGAAATTAGCATACGATGAGTTTGAAGAGATGAATGATCTGATGGAAATTGTAAACTCGAAAATGGTTGAAATCGAAAGTAATTTACGTAAGTGAGACTCTAACCCTAGTCACAGCATTAGAGAATTCGAGAATCAAGAGCTACCTTCCAGCAAACAAGGAGGTAATTCATCAAGTCAAGCAAGAGTACGAAACCCTGGCCAAGAAAGCCGCCGCGAGTTAGCGAATACATCTATTGTTTATACTTTTAATATAATCCTGCCCTCTTTGCCAAATGTCTGAATCTTTTTTTCTTATGGAAAGCGCAAGCATCTGGACAAAGGAAAAAGTAAGAGTCATTTTAACCCAGGATCAATTACTCATCGAAGCGTTTTACAACTTTGGGGGAGAAAAAGGAAGCCTCAAAGCCATCAAAGCGCACATCGGCGATCCAGCACTAAAGTTGAAAGACGTATCGAATTTCTAATCGCAGATCAAGGAACGAAAGAAGGTGTTGCTGAGTCTGTTGAAGAACGAGAAGGAGAACGCTCAAGATCAAAATGAGTTGGTTTCAAATCCAACTAACGTCACGGCAAAGAAAATCAAAAAGCCAAAGAAACAGAGCAAATGTAATTGAAATTTAACAGCCAGCTGAAGTCCGCTTTGAAGAGTATCTCGATCTGGAACAAGCTGGAGAGGATTCTAACTTGAACAAGGAAGCTGAGATCCCAGAGAGTAAACTAAATGGAAATCCGCATATTGAACAAACTGTTCATGTTAACGATCCAGAACCTATGATGGAGACCAAGGAGAAAGTTGAAGAAACACAAGAGAAAACCATTGAAACACCAGGTGAGAGCGCCGTAATGGACGTAAAACCAGAAAATAAACTTGTCAAAAGCAAGATTGAAATGCTTGGTAAAGGAGTTGAAGTAAAGAAAACTGAAATCGAACTCCCTAGCGAAATGGAATCTGTAAAGAATCGAACTGCTTTGTTTGAAGTTGCTAAACCCAAGAAATACAGTGGATTTGCAAAGTCTAGAGTAAAAAGGATAGTCGCTAATATCGAAAATCAAGAGCCTTCAGGACCTAATCTCCACAACCCCATCACACCTTTCAAATTTGATCCATTGCTCTACAAAAAGGCAGCATTCGAAAGTATTGCATCTGGAAACCAATCTTTGCCCGAAGTGACCATGACTCCAAGTAGAAGAGCCGCTGTTACTGCTAGGAGAGTTACAAAATCAAAACTGTCAAAAGTTGATAGTGATTGCGAATCGCCAGTTATGTCTTCTCCCCTTAGAAGATCTTCGCGTATTTCATTCAAATCTGCAGAGGGAGAAAAAGCAGCAGTCTCCAGGAAATTAGATTTCGAAATGTTCAAAGAAGAGAATGTTTTCAACCCTGCACCAGTAGAACCAGAGATTGAAAAAACAGTTGAAGCTACTCCTGAAACCAATGTTGAAACCTCAAAAGCAGTTGATGAAGGTTCATTTGTGCTAATGCTAGAACCAAAGAAACTATCGACTCCTCGTAAAAGAATTGCCACACCCAGAAAGAGAAACAACAAAATCAATCTGGAAACACCTGTAAAAGAGGACTTGGAAGCTACCGCTACACCACTTACTCCTTCATTCTCATTTGGCAAGTTTGACACACCTAGAGTATCCGCAATCGAGACATCAGTCTCCGAAGGAGGAAAGCGCAAAAGAGAGGCCGATGATGAAGGCGATAGCAAGCGTTTCAAACTACCAAATGGTGAGCGCCATATCAATTTCCAAAAAGTACCGGAAGCTAATACAACTTGGTTCGGAACAGCTCTCTACAAATTCTCCAAACCATTTTTATTCGGTCTTGGAAATTAATAAATCTTTTTCAGTTTGAAATTTTGTCCAGATCTTGAAATCTGAATGAAAATGTTGGGAAATGAAAGCACAGCCTCCAACGAACTTCTAAATGAAGGATCTACATTAATTTCAAAAGCGCTATTCAGGATCGTGTTGCGGTATATGACAAAGAACGGAAAGGAATCTCCTCGACTCTCCAGCGTGTATGAATATTGTTTGCGGATTCTTGGGAGCAGACTCCAGCCGACGATCCTAAGGGACCAAGGACACCTTATGACTGTAATCCAGAAAAAGTGTAAATACTAGCTAATTATTGTCAAAGATTCGGAGCTGGATTTGTTTCAGAGATTTACGGTATTGAATACAAAACTCAAGGATATGGTAAGCTGATCCTTATTCAGAATTCAATTCAAAAGAGCTGGGAAGTTCTTTATTTTCTCTATGCTGTCAGCGATCACCCCCAGACTGCATTCACTGTACTATTTGTCTGATATAGAACATTTCCATGATCAAAGTTCCAAAAACAGTAGAACCTCAGGAAAGGAAATCAGCAGCGACACCGCAAAAACCTTCTGTTCCTAGTGCTAGTGTCTTCAGTTCCTATTATTCACCTCCACAAAGCCAACTAGATGGAAAAGCCTATTTGACTGAAAAAGATTTAATCAGAGAATTGCTTTTCGTCTTTCAAGCGATTGATGGAAAATACATCAAGTATGTTTCAAAGTCAAAGAGATTTGAAATTGATGAGCGGGTAACTTTTGTTCATTTCAGGTTGCTTTGCCATCGCCAACAATCTCTTTGGTGAACAAACTTTCTATTGTCGGTGAGCTAAGCAAGGACATTGAAGAGAGATTGTCTTTGCTAAAGAAGGGATCTACCACGAGTATATTTCAACAAAGTCTCCTGTCTAGCATTCAAGATGAAATGCAAGATTTTTCAAGGCAATTATTTGCTTATTTTAGGCTCATTGCCATTTTAGAGGGACAAATAGAAAAGAAGGACAAGAATGATGCATTCATTGAAAATGATCTTTCTCTGAAGCGATTATTTGTCTGGACCAATGGTCCCTTAGTTAGATTAAGACTGTTGAATCAAATCCTGGAATTGTGTAGTGGTACATGGCTGATTAACCAAAGGAAAAAAGGGTTTCAAAATACTATCAATCATTCACAAGTTGGCGGCTCATGGAGATTCGACTATCCAAGAATATATAACAAAGCTGCTCCAAAAAGTACAATCTTTCTAATCAGATATCCCAACCGTTTTTCTCAATGCTTATAAAATGGATATACGAAGGCGAGCTTGATGATCCGTTTGGAGAGTTTTTCGTTGGAAATAACTTGAATGCAGACAGTGACAACGTATGGAAATCGAGGTACTTGTTCAAGAACGATATGCTCCCCTCCTTCTTACCAGAAACTTTGGCAATGAAAGTATTTCATCCTCACATTTAGGCATTTCTGATAGGAAAATCTCTAAATTTCATTCGACATTCCTGTCAAGACTCTAATTTTTCTCAAGCACATTTCCTACACAAGCAACTCTTGACTTATGGCGACTTAAAGAAACTTGAATTCTCTATTGATTCATCTTACAAAAGTACTACAAACTATTTGATGAACATACTATTTACTAAATATGAGTTGGTGAATCGGTTTGAAGAGTTGAAAGCTTATCTATTACTTGGACAGGGTGATTTTGCCCAATACCTGATGGATAATTTACAGTATTTTCTTTCTAAATTTAGGGAATCGTTATCAAAATCAGCGGGAACTATCTACCGTCATAATTTAACAGGAACATTAGAATCTGCTCTGCGATTCAGCAACCCGAACTATGAAGCAACGGGACTGCAAAAACGGCTTGATATTCGCTTATCAGAGGTTTAATTCAACTAACCCAGATACATGGAGGAGAAAAGGGATGGGATATATTTGCCCTTGATTATTCTGTTGAGCATCCTTTAAATACCATATTCACTCCGCAATTGATGCATATCTACCAAAAGCTCTTTACGTTCTTGTGGAAGCTTAAGAGGGTCCACAACTTGCTATCGTCAAGTTGGAGAAACCAAATTAAAGCAACTAAAGGTGCGGCTAGTCATATAATTCATAAAAGCAATTTAATTCGAAGTGAAATGGTTCACTTTGTAAATCAGCTGCAGAACTATATCCTTTTTGAAGTAATTGAATGCACTTGGAATGAATTGATGGAAAAAATTCAAAATGGGACTTGTGACTTGAATGGAATAATTGACTCACACGTACACTTTCTTCAAGTAGTTTTACAGAAGGGCTTGGTATCCAATACCGTACATTATCACTAATGATTAGATATTGAATCAGCAACTGACGAAATTGCTTGACATTATTCTCCAATACGACAGTGTTCAAGTATTATCTCAATTAACTCTAGGACTCTATCTTCAAATCGTTAAAGGACGGCTCCAACTCGATAGATTCATTAGATCACCAACTGTCCAGCCATATTTCCCTTTTTAAGGTACGTCGCTACTGATACAGATCTCAATAAGAGAGTTCCTTCTAACCTTATCTGAGAATGCAGACTTGAACCTACAGTTCCTTGCTGCAAAGTGGAATTTTAATCACGTTTATGCAGTGCAAGTTTAAATTGGTCACAAGAAGGATTCATACTAATGAGTTTATTCTGGTGCTATTTAAAATAAATTCTTAATTATTTCTATTCACTGCTTTTTCTTTATCAACATATGCGCTATATTCGAGCTGTATCTTTGCTGAGCGAAGAGCATCACTGTTAATCTCCATCGCAGCATTTGTAGACTTTGCTCTCACTCTTGATATAGAAGGAAGACGATTTTCTTCACGCAGTCTTTCATATTTATATAATCCGCTTGCGTTCTTTGTTGATTCTTTGTACTGGGTGGAAGGAATCTGTTCCTCAGTTGTTGATAATAATATAGAATCATTTTCTTTTGAAGATTCATTCACATTACTTTTCGCTTGATCATTGGACATTTCTGCCGCTTCGGTACGGGCAATTGGCTTGGGTTCAGATTCCTCTGCAGGCGTCTCTGGAGAATGATTAATGAGTAAATCATCGTCCTTATTTTTTTCTAGCTGAACACTATCTTCCTCAGTGGTCTGTAGAATACTTTTGGTGGCAGATTCAGTTAATTTAACATCCTTCTTTTTGTTTTTGGAGTTTTTATCCATTCGTTGCCTATCTGAATTTAACCAATTTGTTTTCAATTGTTTCTTTGATTCATCTGACTTAACTTCCTCATCTAAAGTTTTAACTTCAGCAGGTGCATTCAGTTCCACTTTGGTCCCCTCCAATTTAACCTCATGATGAATATTGTGAGTCTCTTCGGTCAACAGAGTGCCATCAGTTTGATTGGAAGGTGTTGTGTGGTAATGTTCACTGGTGATTTCATTTGTGTCCTCATTGTATGTATCATGTTTCTGAGCTTGTTTGGATTTTGAGCTGAAGAATCCTGCAGTTTTTTTGCTTTTCTTATCTGACACAGAATCAATTTTTTCATTTCCATCTGATTTGGAATCCTGATTGTATTTTTCAACCGGCACTGTCACTTTTCTATTTTCCTCATCTACTACCGTATCATGTATTTTATTCTCATCCAACCGTGAGTCTTTTTGGTCATCCTCATCCAGTTTTGTATCGTTTTGAATTTTTTTATCCAATGCACTTGGTGTATCATCCACTTTAATATTTTCAGGTTCAATAACAGGTGGCGGATCCACAGACTGGATGGGTGACTCTGTGGTTGCAGTTTCAAAAGATTCAACTGTTTTAAACTCTTCGGCTGTTCTCGCTTTCTCCGTTATGACATGTTTGATTTCCAACTTTGAATGAGGGGTTGAAATATGATGTGAGTGATCCTTTAACTTTCCTAAAACCTTTTGCCCATTTTCGTTTTCAATAATATCAAATTGCTGGGACAATTTCGTGATGTTTCCTTCACGTAAACCGATTTCATTATCTCGAATCAACTTGCCTGCGTAATGTGGTGTAAATTTGGTACCCGTTTTTCTAATTGAGTTATCAGTAGGGGCAACAGGATCTGTAGTGGAATCTTTTTCTTTGTAAAATTCTTGATCTAATTTGTTTGAAAGATGCATCTGTAGGCGCCTCATCATCATCATTTCTTCATGCAGGTACTGCTTTTCCTTTACCAACTTCTCAATTGTGACTTCCCTCTTTGATATCAACTCAACCAACTGGTGATTGTCCAATTCCAAATCTCTAACTTTGATTTTCCAAAAGGCAATTTCATTAGCATGTTGCGCTGTAACTTCCAAATCTTTAGCTTTTCGCTTTTTGACTGCAATTAGTATAATTTACATTCAGTCATAGTCAATTCTTTCATTGCTACAATAAGTCTCTCATTTTCCAACTCCAGTGCAGCATATTTCTTTCGTTCATTTTCCAAATTCTTGTGATATTGATAACGTAAATGAATATTCGCCTTATTTAAAAACTTTATACCTCAAGAGATGTTGGTACAATAGAGGTGACCTTTGGAACCCCTTTATTCCTTTCTTCTTCCTTCAAAAGTCTTCCTTCTAAAAAGGAAATTCTTTCATGCAGTTCATGATTCTGAGATTTAAGTTTAGCAAGTCTGTCCAAATTATCAGATATACTTGTTGAATTAATATCGTGCATATTTTTTTCGTGAGCATCAATTGTTTTACTATGTTTGTGTAATTCAATCATCTGGTGAGTATGCTTCTGGAGCTTCCGTAAAGTTCCTCTCAAATTTGGCTTTTCTGGTTTTCTCACTGGGATCCTGCTACCTTTTACTAATTCTGACTTCAAAATCAATTGTTTGGAAGTGTTGTGTGACTTTGTTCTTTGACGTTCTGGCACTTCAGAATTTCCCCTATTTCTTGTTTTATGGACTACCGTGATATTGCTAAAATGACTATTACTAACTCCTTGGGAATGTTTGACCTGAGGTAATGATTGTTGGTCAACATTTGCGGTGACTGTTGAGGGTGAAAGTACCTGCAAATCCTTGGGTAATGTCGTCTTGTTTGATTTTTCTACAGATTTATTAGCTAATTTTGAAGATTCCTGAGGTCTCACATTTGTTCCTATCCTTACAACTGTTTTTGGAGTAGACCCAGAATGCCTGGGTGTAGGTTTATTTGTTTTTTGCTTTATTTCACTAGTCTCCTTAGGTTGTTTCTTTCCAGAAATGAGCGAGTTTGGTTTACTACTGATATTTGATAAGACGCCTACTTTGGATGAAGAATTCACAATTGGATATGGTTTTTTCTCATTATTAGAATGGCTTTGTGTAGGTATTTTTGGATCAGTTTTGCTTCTTTGACGTTGATCTTTGGAATTTGATTTCACACTTTGCAAATTCGTTTTATTTCCTCTCCCCTCTGACTTCGTATTAATTCTATAAACAGCGGTATCTGTATTATTTCTGACATGTAGTTTCTTGACACCACCCATTTCTTTTGTATTCTTTGACTTAATTTCAATTGGGTTGGTGGAGAATGGATGTTTTTCAATATGCTGTTTGTTCTTTAGCATCTTATTTGAATTTTTTTCTTCTGCTCTACTAATATGGCTGTCACTATTTATTGTATTGACTGGCTGTTTTTCTGAAATTGAAACTTTGGTAGGTGGTTCATTCTTATTCACCATTGATGTATCAGGGGGCTTAATCCCATAATTGCTCTGTGGTTGCTGCAACGTATTGACTTTATTTGTTTCCAGTTTACTTTTCAGCATTATTATTAGAAAGAAGAACAATGTCTCAAAACCTTTGAAAAGATTCCCCAAAGTCTTATATTGCAGTGAATGGAGCTGTACATACACAAACTCAAGCAAGGAAGTGATTATATTAGTTATATCAGCCTATTGCTGGAATATTTTCGAAATTTCCAAACAGAAGTAACAAAATTATATTGTATTTAAAGGAAATTAACAGATTCGAATTGCTCTCGTAAAGCTTTAATCAAGGTCTGGCCAGAGTATTTACTTTTGTTTGAGATTGGTTTTGCTGTCTTTTCTTGATTCAAAACAGGGGTGCTCTTATTTAAATGCTTCATAAGCTGTCCTCGAGGTTCGTCTATTGAGCTGTGGGATCTTTGCAGACCATAGTTAATTGGTTGAGCCAATTTTATGGAATCATTCCAAAACCTGAGGAATGTTTTAATGAACATGTCCATAGAAATAGTTGTTACAGAGGATTGATGAGAAGCTTTCTCTCCGTTACATAAAAATTTGTATAGATCCTCTCCTTCCAAATGCACAATCTGTGTTTGATAACCATAGAGAATCACAATAGGTACCATTTGGAGAATATCTAATCCGTATAGCGCAAAGAGATCAAATATTTGCAAAACTGAGGGATATCTTAGTAATCCAGACCAATCTCGGTCTTCTTTCGATGTGCAAGATACAAATAGACTAGATATCCATGGCATAACATATTTTTGGATCTTGATATTATTTAGAGTCTAGGTAAAAATCAAAGTACCATGTGTCTGGCTATTCGAGGAAGGTAGGTTTCTAATAATTTAGTGTGAATATAGAGGCATTCATTGATAAACGTGGTAGAGAGGTAGACATTATA
Source organism: Boothiomyces macroporosus (assembly GCA_027604185.1). NCBI lineage: Eukaryota > Fungi > Chytridiomycota > Chytridiomycetes > Rhizophydiales > Terramycetaceae > Boothiomyces > Boothiomyces macroporosus. The sequence continues at coordinate 60,228 of JADGKB010000051.1, forward strand.
CATACTGAAGGCGGTGTTTCGCCCAGCTGGCGCCAAAATTCTATCCATAATAGCAAATGCATTCTGCGTTAGATACATCATACTTGTTCTGAAGTTACTGTTAGAAGCATCGCAGCCCATTTGCAAATGTGACTATTGTATGCAATTGTTGGAAATTGTAATGAAATCGCTCTCATCAATCGAACCAGCTCTTGATACCTGCAATAAGATCCAAAGTTACCCCAAGCTATTATTTTCAGCAAATTTAACGTGAAATCTAAGAGCCCTGCTTGCACCAGCGGTTATATTGCTTTCATGTGGAGAATTCTGAGAGGATAAAGTCTAATTAAGTCATAATTACCAAGTAAATCTTTGGCAAATATACATTTTCGCCTGGAGAAAGCAGCTTACACCAAATCTTACCCCTCAACGGTTGAGGAATACCTTTCTCCAGCCTGCTACAAAATTTGCTGTTTTCTCTGATGCTATTTGTATTGTTTAATTTCATCTTTTCCCATTTCTTTACTCTTTCTTTATCCTTTGCGGCGATAGCATTCCATTCGCTCTGGTTTACTTGGGAATGAATACATCCATAATAGTCCGCATTTTTCAAATTAGGATCTTTCTCTGCAATATACAATTCTTTCATGTTTTCTAAAGAGGTGCCTCTAAGAGATTCTATTGAAACTACTTTTCTTCTTTGATTTTGAAGCAAATTAGGGGTTGAAGCGTTTACTGCGTCTTTTATATCTGAATTAAGAGAAGAAAATGATTGCTGGGGTTGTATTTCCTTTGCATTCTTTTCCTTTTCTGCAGTGATCGAGTCAAACAAATTCAATGATGAAAATATTGACTCCTCCAAAGACAGAAATTCAGAGCTGAATCCAGGTAGGTTATCACCCAACAACGAATCAGTTTTTTTCAAAGTAGGTAAACTCAAATTTGCGCTCTTTGGATCCAGCCTACTTGTTCGTTGAGATGGGGCATTACGAGGTTGTTCCAAGTAAGAATTGGATAATTTTGCGTTGAATTCAAATCCTGTCAAGTTGTCGTCTATTTTCGGTACATCCCTTTCTCTTTTGTCCTGCAACTTTGTATGTTGAACAGAATGCTCAATTGGTTTCTTTTCTTTTTGTGAGGCCGCTACTGTTGGAGGGATTACCATTGGGACAGTTTCTGTTTCTACCAGCACGCTTGGTTGTACACTTTCAGTGTTTGCATATTGATTGAAGAGCAACTCTTGCCCAATATTTCTATTTGCAAGGTTTTCTGTATCAGTCAAATTCAAGTTGTGTAAGGTTGCAGAGGATTGCGAAATGTTCAAATTGTATAAGGGTGTTGAGTCATGTCTACCCACAGTCGCGGATTTATTGGTCATTGTCGGATAGCTTTCGTCCCTAATATCTTCAACTGAACTTCTGATTTCCATTTTGGATTTCATTTGCCCTTTTTCAACAACTGGTTCCTTGACTTTGGGCTTTGATGCAAATGCGAACCATTTCTGCTTTGGCTGAGCAATTGGCACTGGTGGGGTTGTAGTTTCTATTTGTTTGAGTTCCACCGGTGGAGGTACTTCTTTTGGAAGGATTACATCCACAGGGGATTCAACAGGTTCTATTGGTGATTCTTTTGGTTGCTGCACTTGCTCATCCTCCCTATTATTGTTTGGCTTTGGTGTTTTCTCTACGACTTTGGTGAATATTTTGTCTGCAAAATTATTCCATGATTGAACGTCGGTGCTATCATCTTCTACCACACTTTCAACCGTTCTCTTATTCAATCGTTTAAGAATATCGTCAAAAGAAACTTCCTTCTGCATGTGGTTGTTTGGGAAAATACTTAAGTTTGAAACGGTATATTTGTGGCAAAGTTAGGCGGTACAGAGCCCCGAAAACTAAAGATTTTAAATCAACCGGCACCGCACCTGGAAATTCATGAATCAAATATTCATGAAGCGAAGCGGCTCGTCCCAGTCGGAAATTAATTAGAATTTATTGTTCAATGCGGTTTTGGCAGTCTCCTTTCTAAATTTTTTTGGGTCCCTGTCGCAGTCACGAAGGGCTGATTTTTGAAAAATGGAAACGAAATTAAATTTTACAGTGCAGCCAATCAGTGATATGAATATTCAAACGCACTCTGATTGCTTGGCACCTGGTAGATTTTGGATTTGCATATCGTGGTAGTTGCTTAATGTAACAGAATTTAACTTGTACGAATCAAGGAGCTGGTTTTTTCCAATTTTCAATGACAGTGCATGACAATCAGAAAATCAAAACCATTTTTCAAAAGCTTCCGAACATGAGTGCAGTAATTCTTTCTAACCCAGTCGATCTCTGATCCTGCCAGACATGAGAAGATCTTGTCGTTTATAAGCCATAATACACTTGATTTTACACTGGATGAATTGACGGAAATATTTGGCCATCTTCAAGTAATTGCTAATTAACGGATGCGTGCATTAAAGAACAAGGATGATCGGGTAGTGTCATTATCTCTTCGGCTGATTGCGTTGATATTGCAGCGGAATCCAGAGAGTTTCGATTTGATTCAACAGAAGCATTCAGTAATACTAGAGGATATTATCAGCTTTTCACGCAAGCAGATATCTGACGTGTTGAAGTATGGCTACTTGGAAGCCTTGGGAAAGCTCTTGTTTGTTCCAGGGTTTGGAACATGGGCTCAACAAGTCAATCTTGACATTCAGGAATTCGCAGAGGGTTCATTCATCACAAACAACTTTTTCATCACAAATTCATCCATAAGGCTTCTTTCAATAACTGGCGTAAAGAATCCAAGTATATATTATGTAGATATTATCAAAGGTCTTGATCTATTGGATGCACAGGAGTCTTGCAATTCAGTTTCTTTTGAGTTTGTGGTGAGTGTCTTTTGATTCAAGTTAGAATATTGCCTGCCATTGATCAATTCAAGTGACAGAATTGCAAGACAGAGAGCACATGGATTAATATTGAAACTAGCGAAAAAGGGATTTCTAACCCAAGATCTATTGGGTCATATTCCTATCGATTTTGATACCTACGGCTGGCTAGAGTTGCTTTTAAGAGTGTCAAATATGCTTGAATGGCCAATTAGAGAAGAGCTTGTCGATTTGATTATCGAAAAACTCGATCCAACTTTTAATCTTGTATGTCAAGGTGCGATATTACAGAAATATCAAAATATAAAGTTAAAATATCAAATGAAGGAGGAGTCTTTATTGAATATTAGTTTAGCTATGGACATTGTAAACAATGTTGCTCTTGAAATGAGTCCATCCTGGAATTTGGTAATTTTACTTGACACATAGACATTATTGCACCATATAGTCAAACTAGAAACCCGAAAATTTTCAAACAAATCTCTATTTCTAAAACTTTCCATCATCCATAAGGCCATAGGTTCAATTTTGAAATCCAATTTGTCCCTTCCACAATTTGATATATATTCTGAATTGCTTGAAGTGATCGAAAGCTCCAGTTACAATCCAGTGATCTGTGTTGGTTTTCAAATATTTGAAATCCTTTATTTGAACAATATCCTGTCCAAAGTAAACATTTTCTAACCAGGAACAACTAGAAATGCTCTTTTCGATGAATGTTGGATGGGAAGTTACACATCAAATTCTGAACATGATTGAAAAAGCCTTGAAAGCAGACAGGATAGAGCTTTCCCAAAGCTTGCCTTTGAGCAACTTTATTGAATCTTCCCTTTGCAACGAAAACTCGATAATCAGATGCGCAGCTCTTCAATGTCTAATATGTTTGGCAAAATACCCTTCTGCTTCTATTGCACGCCATCCAGCTCTGGACGATACTATAGAAAAACTACTGTTTAACGAACCTGAATCTGCGGTTACCAAGCTTCTACTTGATTATTTAGTTATTCAGAAAAAGTTGTTGATGAAATATTGTGATTCCCAATCAAATTCACATATCAAATTTGCTGATTATTTACAGAGTGAAGATTACACTGTGCGAGAGTCTTACGTTGGAGTCCTACAGCTGTTTGTTGAATACTCGCTGGAATCCGAAGTTGAAATTCATAGTGAATTGTACCAACACTTGCTCACACTGGTATGTTGAAATTTAATTTAGATTGATGATCCAAGTAGGCTGGTACGTGCAAACGTTTTGATGGTATTGAAAAAGATACTTTGTGCACACCAACATAAAACTAAAAGACAGATCGGTGCTGTTTCCAATTCCTTCCTGTTAGATTGCCAGAAGCTTGATTTGGACGTGCTGCTCCAGCGTTGCCAACCAGAAGAGCTGTATTGTGAAGACTTTGACATGGGAGATGACATAATTGATGAGGCTGACGAACGCGGACAGGGCAACAATGTGCTATTTTGCTATGATTGCTAAAAGAAAACAGACTACTGTACTCTTAATTATCTTTTTATTATTTAAATAGTGCTTTCAGTCCTTGTGGATTTATCTGAGGACTTCATGTATTTTTTGCGGTTATTGATGAATTCTCGCAACCGAAGGATAAGCCAGTCCCTCAAGTCTTGCGATATATTTCCGTCTTTTCCTTTGAATTTCTTTTGATATTGGTATCCTTCGACTGATGCCTTTGCGACTAAAATTAGAAAAAAATACCTTGCGACGGCATACAGTTCTTGGTTATTACAATTGATGATTTCATATCCTTTAATAACTCTTCTTCGTCCTGCGTCGCCTCATAGTTTGAAGCTCGATTTGTGCTTTTTCGAGTTCGTTTGTTGGAAGTCAGAGTCTGGATCGATGAGAGTGTGTCATCTTCTTGTAGGATATCTTCAGTACTTTAAGTTAGCGAATCACTTACAGCAGATATTGATCAGGAGGAGTGCCAATCGCTTTTTGAATGGTGTTCAATTTATCTTCGATCTTGCTTAATTTTGCCAGAATCTCCCTGTCCCTCTGTTTCTGTTCAAGGCGTTCTTGTCGCTGCTCTGCAATATGGTTGTTCAACAGGACAAGAACATCTTTGGTAGTCATTTTTTGCTGATAGAAAAAATAGGAGAAAAATATTTTTGAAAAATATTTTTTATTTAGGTAGAGCCTTCTGCAAAAGATCTCTTCTTGGATGAAGAAGATAGCCCTGAGGATCGCCTTATTGAGCTCTTTCTTTTCGATCTTTTTCCAATTTTGACTTGGAGCAAGATCTTCAATTGAGAGAACAGGTACAGTATAGTTACATTGTGCAGTAGATATACAAAGAAAATGACACCCCAAATAGCCCCAAAATTCCTATCTGAGCCCAACCAATTAGTTTGGAGTTGCACGTAGTAGATGAAAAACATTGCGGTGATATTAAAGATCTCCAGGAATAACACGGCCAGAACTTTGGACTTTCTTTGGTTAAACTCTTGGATATCCTCTTTTGCAGAGTGTGGCACGTCCAGTTTTAGCAATCTGTAGTAAATTAGCATTGGCGGGACTAGATCCAGTGCAAATGCCACATACTCCCAAATCGCGTATAGTTGATAGCTAATCAACGAAAATGGCAGATATTCATCATACGGTAAAAAGAAAACTAGAAAGTTAAAGTATATAGGTGCTGCTAGGCCCAGTTGAATTATTGTTAGCAAAGCGTAAAATCCATATCCAATAGACTTGTTTGGGAACTTTAATATATCCAATATTAACTGGCAGGTCAAAAGACTCTGCATAAATGTACAAATGGAAGATATAGATCCAATACTTGATAGCATATTGTTGCCTGCTACTGATTTGATTGCACAGTACACTGCTGCCACAGTGAATATGGCCCTAACACACCAAGTGAATTGAACAACACAAAGTGAGAGATTACTGAGTGTTTGATTAGTGAGGTACGATTTTGCATAATATATAGTACTAAGGCCAAAGGTGGTTACTGCTATTGCACAGGAAAGAAATGCCAGCATCCCAATCATACTTTTCGAATCTGGAGCACACATATAGTAGGGAAAACAAGCTATCCAATCAAATTGTGCCATTGCGTTTCCTATTTTTTCATTGGAGACTGATATATTTCCCAAAAATCTCGAATTTCTAATTCCAGGTGCAGAAAACAGTTCTACATCTCCTGTACAATGGTCAAATTCATACACATGCAAACCAGTGTTATTGCATATATAATTACTGATGCAGAGGTTGATATTCAAAACCTTGGTGAATGTATACTGGTTGAGCGCAGTGCTGTCAAGAGCGAAAATGTCGCAATATTCATAGCCATTTGCCGAACTTGGTAGATCCAACGCAGACTTGTAATCATGGATTTCAAAGCTAGCAGGAGAGAATGCAGGATCTGCAGAAGTGATGCAACAATTTTCAACAGGTAATGGCGCACTTCCACAAGTAGTCGCGCTGGCAAAATTGCTCGCTAAAATTGAAATATTAGTTGATATCGTTGCAGGGTACGAATTGATCAGAACTGGAGGGCCATCACAATTTTGAACTATATATTGAGTTTCCAAAACACCAGCTATGGCGAATTCCACCAGGATATAAATCATTTCTCCACAAAAGGAAAATCTAAAATATGTCATCCATTGTTAAAAAAGGTTGAGGCTCTAAGGATTACAATGAACAACTATTGTTCAATAGCCAATATCTAGAAAAAGATGCTGATCAAGCATCTAGCAAAAGTGTTCTGGTTACGGTGAAATCAAATTACAAGAAAGGATTGGGTCGATAATCCTATATTATCTACTGCGCACTTTGACACTCTTCAAGACCAAAATGGACAGGATAGCGTTCTGATGGACTTTGAAAGTACGCGTTTTCGACATTTCCACCTATTCAATTTTTAGTGGAAATTGGAAAGTGTCCAAAGAACATATCGTTTACAAATCCATTAATTACAAGCTCTGCTTTATTTACACGCAGCTTCTAGTAATGCTGTTGAATGCTAAAGGACTAACAGAAATTATTTGGAGACGGTAATCATACAAAATGGCCATGGATTTGCATGGCCATTTTGAATGAGAGTGGAGGTTTATGTGTTAATGCCAGAAGGTTACAATAAGACATTTATTCAATCGCTGTTACATGGAAAAATAAGCAACCAACCTCATGTTTTCTAGTAAATCTTTCCACTTTTGGATAAAATCAAATTGCAAGAAAGGACAGGGTCGATAATCCTATACTGTCTACAGTACACTTTGACATTCTTCAGGGTCAACATGGACATGATAGCATTGTCATGGGTTTTAAAAGTACGCGTTTTCAACATTTCCACCTTTTCAACCACAGTAGAATTGGGGGAAAAAGTGTCAAAAGACACACCTGTTGCAAATCCATAAATCATTAATTCCATCCTGGTAGGTATCGTGCTTGCAACTCTGTCAATGTCAGTTTCAGATGTCATTGACTTTAATTGAGAATTGCTAAATACGACAATGAAATCCATGGTACCATCATGCGCTGCAACAGTCAATGTATCTTTGACTTCCAATACTTTAACAACATCGCAAATTATCCATCCATTGTCTCCATTTGCCAAGAGGTTGGACATAAAAGTATACCCAACCTTTTTTACTTCTGCTTCAAGCTCTTTCTTTAAATTTACTTCAGTACAAGATAGTATTTCACCATAGACTCCACTCTGATCATAGTAAATGTAAACATTCTTTAGATACATGTAGTATCCATTCAGTAGCAAATCTGATTTAATGTTCACAACCAAATCGTTCAGATATAACTTTTTGTCAATAATTTTGCCACATATGTTTGCAAGTTGGTGATTTTTTAAATGAAGGTAATTCTTGTAAACTGTTTTTGAATACGATTTTCCGGTCTTTTCGTATGTAATTGAGTCGTCCCAAGAAATTGCATACTCGTTTCCGAATTGCTTTATATACTTTTTCGGAATATGCAGGATGTACTCTATGTAGCATTCAAATACGTTTGACTTCATTTGAATAAAGCACTTTTGATTGTTTAATAGGCCTTCGATGGTGATTACAGGCTGCTTTTCAATTTCTCTAGTTTTTGTAAATACATATTTAAGAACTGTTTGGGGTATAAGTAACGGAATAAAACGGTATTGATCGCCATCTAGACTTGGATGTTCTAAAACGACTTTTGTACTCTTGTAGAGATAGATCACAGATTTAATGTCAATGAATTCATCTATAAATTCCATATCTGTAATGCATACAAGCCCCTTTTCCATCCTTCTTATGGATTTTAACGATCCATATTGATCCTTTACCAAAGTGTTCCCGTGCAGATCATTATCCAGAAAGCAAACCATGTATCCTCCACTCCGATTCATCGTATTCGCTAGTTCTACTTTTCTAATGAAATTACATTGTTCATGATTCACGAGAGAATCATAATTGGGTGTAAATTTTCCTCTTTTGTGAATCATTTCAACATATCCTTCAATCTTTTGCAATAGTTCATGATGGGTATTTGAACGGAATCCCGAATCTCCAAATCCAAGTGAAAGCAATGAAGCCATCTGCTGTTTCAATTGCGTGGTCAATAAATAATCGTAAAAGCTACATTTTAATGGATTGTATAATTCCATTTTACCAAATTTTTTGATATTCACTGTGGATTGTAGACAGCAAACAAAATATTCTTGGTAGAAATGAACATTCAATAGCTCTACTATCGCTCCTACTCCCAAGTACATTTTCTGGTTGATGAATAGTTTATACTGGTGATCTAACTCGAATACTCCATCGCAAATTATTCTTGTAATTTCGCATTCATACGATACCAATTCATCACTATCACTGTGATTAATTGAGTCCGCAATACTGCTATTCATTACAATCGTATCATTCAATGTATAATTCAGAAGCCTCGTGATATCTTCGTTGATAATATTTTTGGTTGAGCCCAATGCAGATTTGTCATCAAATATGAGCGTCTTGTGTTTCGATACGAATTTGATTTTTGAAGGGGATAAATTCTGAAAGCAATAAAACTGATTTAAAACAATGAAATAATAATCATCAACATTGGTGAAGGTAATCGTCAAGTCATGTGATTTCATTCTGGTCAAAACCAAGACTTTTAAAACAAAAATGAAATTTCCCTTTGATTTTAAAATGTTGGATTTCGTTACGACTTTTCCAATCAAATTGATCTTGCCGTTTTCTACTGTAATGGTTGAATCTGGTTCGTTTTCAAAGGTCATATCCGCACATGGAATGAAATCCTTGTTGCTTCCGATAAAACTATCCGAGAAAAAGTACGGATCCTGTAATGATTTGAAATCTGACGAGTACTCGGTTACTTCCAAATAGTTTCCATTGTACTGGTAATCTTTAATCAGGATGTGGTTTAGTATTTCTTTTCTTGGGTTGATTATTATGCACCTGGTATCATTAAAATAGAGTTCGTTTTCTTTTAATTTCACTACTCCCTTCAAGATCATTTGGAAAAATATTTTTTGGACACTTGTCCGAAACCAAAGTGTAAATGACAGTGGCGTCCGAACAAGATTAATAAACACTCTAGAATAGCATAATTAATGATTACGTAAGCATTTATTTACATATAAGTATTAAAGGAAGGGTACTGAATATCTTGATATTCAATTTGCGGGATACTATTAGTTCTCTGTAGATATGAATAATCAACTTGCGGATACATCATAAAGTCACTGTAAATCGGCTGTGAAAATGCATACGTTCCATCAATAAACGTCTGACTGTCATTAAATGAAGCCATTGACATTTGATCAACAGATAACGAGCCTTCAGAAATGACTGGGCTGGCCAATCTTTCTGGGATCAACGGTACTTTTTTGGGCTCCAGCCCTAGCTTTGCCTTTAGTTTTTCTTTTTGTAATTTAGAGTTCTTGCTTGGCCAGATATAACCAGGGAAATCTTTCTTGTGCTGCTCATATGCTTTTTCGGTTTCTTGGATAAACCTTTGTCTTATTTCGTGAGATTCTTTTTTCCACATTGAAGATGCGATTGCAGCAATCTCAGAGTTTTTTCTAGTATTGTATTGCTTTACAATTTTATCTTTTACAAAAGCCTTGTATCTAAAGAAGGCTATCATTAGACTAATATTACCATTCATTGGCTTTCTCGCATTCAGAGCCTTGATTTTTTCAGATTCTTTTACTGCTGGTTTTGACATGCTTTCAAAGATTTAATTGAGGTTTTATAGCCTAGGGAGTTTTAGAACTTGATGGCCGTAAAAGTCCCCGTCCAGTGCTAACAGGATGGCAAGCACATCTTTGACAGTTCGCAAAGGGTTTTCAAAGACTGTGACAAGTTCTTTTAGTTTTTCTTTGTGACAACGTTACCAATTGCTAAGGTGTTACAAGATTTGTGGAACGCAAAATTGCTAAATTTAGAAAGTAAAACGATTGCCCATATAGATGAGCTATGCCACTGCAATGAATTATTGAGTTGGTTTGAAAGAGACTGTATGAGCCCGCTTGTTTAGTCCTTTTCTTTGATACTTAAGATATTTAGGGATGTCACATAGCCAATTGGTACTGTGTGCTTGTATTCCTTGGATGTGACTTGTTATTGAGTGACATGACTTGCCAGTAAGACAGAGAGCAAGAAGTAACTCAAGATGTCTAGATGGAGAGCAAAAAGTAACTCAAGATATCTGGATGGAGAGCAAAAAGTAACTCAAGATGTCTAGATGGAGAGCAAAAAGTAACTCAACATGTCTAGATGGAGAGCAAGAAGTAAATCAAGATGTCTAGATGGAGAGCAAAAAGTAACTCAAGATATCTGGATGGAGAGCAAAAAGTAAATCAAGATGTCTAGATGGAGAGCAAAAAGTAACTCAAGATATCTGGATGGAGAGCATGTAAAGTAGGAATGATTTATAGAGCATCCTCAGTAAACCAAAAAATAAAAGTCTGGCCTAGGAGAATATCGCTCACTGAAATTCAGCTGATTTTCACCAAATTTCAATGCGGTTGATATAGGTATGCCTAATATGAAAAAGAAAGCTGTGAAAGGAATCCTTTTACACACTAGAATACCAAGGGGAAAACTCAACAAAGTTTATCCGCTCTTAATAATATTGACAGATGGACAATATTGAACTGAATTTTTTCCAGATTTACTTGGGATCTGAAAATGTTTGAAAAAGTGAGTAGCGATTAACCCAGTCCGTAACAGATTTGATCAGAGGAATCCGAGCAAATAAGCACAACGAGCAGACGTTTATCAGGACCGCTTTGAATGAAATCCAATCGGAAATAAAGCAGGATTTGGAGTTGAAAGCAAACGCTATTCAGAAACTGATGGTTCTCCATTTGATGGGGTACGACATGAGTTGGGCTCATTTTCATATCATTGAAATAATGTCCTCTCAAAAACTAGCGCATAAACGGATTGGCTACATGGCTGTAATTTCATTTTGATTTAGGCGGGAATGTGCTTTAATCAGAATATGGATATATTAATGCTAACCACAAACCTGATTAAAAAGGTACTCTTTGTTTTATATAGGATTTATCTTCGAATGATATATCGGAAACAGTGCTTGCATTACACGCGTTAGCCCAGATTGTCACTCCCGATTTAGCACGGGATTTACACGTAGATGTTATTGGTATTTTGATTCTAACCAAGGAATGTTGAACCACTCGAGCGTGTATATTAGAAAACGTGCACTATTGGTTTTGTATCGAATATTTTTGAAATACCCAGAAGCATTAAAAATTGCATTTCCAAAGCTGAAAGACAAACTGAATGATGATGACCCATGTAAAATTTGCTAACGAAGCTGTTGTATCAACTGCTGTAACTGTGATTTGTGAACTTGCGAAAAAGAATCCCCACGCTTATTTACCGTTGGCACCGCAATTTTTTGCATTATTAACCGGAGGCATTTATAGATTAATTCTAGGTTCTAACAACTGGACTTTGATCAAAATAATCAAGCTTGTATTCTAAAACTAATCCAGTTCTCGGCTTTGACGCCTTTTGAACCAAGACTAATCAAAAAGCTGGCCAGTCCACTAATTAATATCATTGAAACTACGCGCGCAATGTCTGTGGTTTACGAGTGTATCAATACTATTATTACTGGAGGGATGATTTCTGAACAAAATATTGGAACAGCGGAGGATGAAAAATTAGTTTCTGTATGTATGAACAAGTTGAAAGTATTCCTTGAGCAATCAGATCAGAATTTAAAGTATCTTGGATTATATGCAGTGGGAAAGCTTTTACAAGTAAGGCCCCAAATGGTTTCGGAACACCGAGATGCAATTTTAAAGTGTATGGAAGACGAAGATGTATCTATTAGAACAAGAGCCCTGGAATTAATTTCTGGATTAGTTACTCCCAAATCGCTTTTTGGGATTGTTAAACGACTACTTGTTCATTTGGCGGAGTCCGAAACCAATAATTTAACGACTGAAGAAATCAGTTACAGATCACTTGTTGCGAAAACTGTGATTGCTTCTTGTTCAAAGGATATGTATGCAAATATTACCAATTTTGAGTGGTATATCCATGTACTGGTCGATTTATCTTACTTTCCTGGGGTTGAGGCAGGAAATTTGATTAGAGATCAGTTAATCGATGTGTGTGTTCGAGTAAAGGAGGTAAGAGAGTATGCAGTTAGTACATTGGTAAGTTATTCTAATGCAGACTCCATTATTGAGCGACAAGACATTTTTAACTGGTAAAAGCAACGCTCAGGTATTGTATGCTGCAGCTTGGATTTGTGGAGAGTACGCAAGGTAAGAATATATTAAAATAGTTCATCATTGGACCTAGAAAAGATTCTTTACATCGTAATTGCACCTGAAAATGTCGCACTAGATGCATCGATTCAAGTTGTGTATCTCTTTACCTTTCTTAAACTGTTTAGCAAATATGCCAAACATGCTACGCCGGAAGTAATACAGCTGCTTTCAGATTCACTTGATATTTATATTGGAAGCCCAGAACTTAATGTACAAGAAAGAGCAATCACCATCAAGCAAATTCTTGTTGATTGTAAACCAAAGCCAGATAATCCATGGAGTAATTCACAAGATTCCAGTGATTTGCCATGGTCCAATTCAAATATTGAGAAATTATTCCAAGGAGAATTCAATCCAGTCACACAAAAGGCTATAGAAAAAGTAAATCCACCAGAGAATCTGAATCTTGATGACTGGTTGGTCGAACCTCCATTGGATTTACCACCGTCAAGAATACAATCGATATACGTTCCAGAACCCCCAACCACAGATAATCCAAGCTTAGACAGGTCCGCATACATATTAGGCTCCAACAATAACATAAAAACAGACGATACAAGTAATATTCCGATAGTTAGATTGTCTATTGAAGAGCCCTTGCAAGTTGGAGAAAAGCCTTTACAATTCCAAGGGCGATTCTCCTCAGTAATGAATAGACCCGAAGTCAAACAGTATGAGCTAAATAAAACTACAGACGAAGCACAAGAACCTGCAGAGTCACCAAAGAAAGCAAAAAAGAAAAAGGCAAAGAAAAGTAAAAAGGATGTAATAGATTTGTAATGTAGGAGTCCGTAACTGAAGTTGAACGGGAATTGGTTTTATGGCAGAATCAAGAGCTTTGTCTCAAGTCTTATAAATGGGTATATGAAAAGAAAGACTCGGTTCAAGTAGAGTTTCATGCATCGCTGCACGAGATTTCATCCGATGCGCACATTAAATTTGCAATAGTTCCTTCAACAGAATTACAAGAAAGTAACGTATTTAGTATGGTTTGTACATCCAGTAAAAAAGAACCGCTAGCAGCCCATTGGATTGGCCAACTATATTTGGTAATTTGAAATTGATTACAGGAAAGCTTGCCATTCATACCCGTTCAATTCGATTTGCCATACCTGGTTAGCATTCCAAACAATTTGCCAATGACTCCAGAAAAGTTTCTTCATTTACTACAAAACCCTCCTTCAAGTGGATTTGGATCGACAGGAAGTACAAATCTGATTCCTCCAAGCACATTAGTGTTTGCAGAAGCGGTAGGTCAGATTTCAAGACATTTGAATTTCACAACAGTAGAGATTCTTCCAAACGCGGCTTCGATTTACGGATATACTTGGTACGGAATGCATATAGTAGGCTTAGTAAAAGAAAGAACCAACAAGCATGGCAAAGTTATCATTAGCGTGGAAATCAAGAGTGGGAATTCCGCAACTGTTGATCTCGTAGTTGACGAATTGTCGCAGCTTGTTTCTACCTGGACCGTTTAATAATATAATAATATCACTGAATTGTCTAAAAGATAATCAGAAGCGTGCCACGATTCAGCTGTAAAATTCTTTTAATTTTTCATGTTGGTATTCCTCAACAACCTGATAAAACAAGTTGCGGGGTATATCTCTGGTATGCTGCTAGAGATATACCAGATTCTCATAGACCATCCGTAAGATGACCTTAATCTAGGGAAAAAGGCCTGCCAGCGATGGATTGCCAAGACCAGGTAAAAGAGCAGGAGGAAGAATTCCAAATCACAGATCTGGACCCAATCAATTATACAGTACAATTTGCTAACTGTAGAACCCGGAAGAAGAGTTGCGGATAGCCAACTTGTCGTTACAGCTCTGTACAGTTTTGCTGCGAGGAAACGAGCTGATGGACGAAATCAAGCAACAATTGATGACGCAGGAGCTGGAATCAAATATTGTGCTGGAGAACGAAAATAAGGAGATCCTGTAAATATGTAAATAAACTGATTTTAAATATGATCTTGGATAAAGGGGATAATTTTATTGAACAACTAGGCAATCTTGATGATCTGCTTGCCAGTGTTGGCGCCCTTCAACATGTCAACAAATGCTTGTGGTGCGTTTTCTAGCCCATCAGTGATGGTCTCGGTGTAGGACAGCTTGCCTTCCTTGATCCACTTGGTCATATCTCCAACAAATCGAGTTACAAAGTCCTTGCTGGCCAACTGGGAGCTGATGATGAACCCTTGAATTTTCAATTGGCGACCGACTACCAACATCAAATTTTTGATTCCATATGGTTTCTCGGCATTGTACTGAGAGATCATTCCACATTCAACCAATCTACCATGAGTGTTCATGAATGACAAGACGGTCTCCAAAGTCTCTCCACCAACATTGTCGAAATATACATCAATTCCCTTTGGGCACAATTCCTTTAATTTATCATGTTGAGAGGCAACAGTCTTGTAGTTGAAGGCAGCATCGTAGCCAAAGGTAGAAACTAATTGTTCAACCTTTTCATCAGTACCAGCAGATCCAACAACTCTGCACCCTTTGATTTTGGCAATTTGTCCAACAACCAATCCAACAGCACCTGCTGCGCCAGATACAAACACGGTTTCTCCTTCCTTTGGTTCTCCGATATCCAATAAGCCATGATATGCGGTTGCACCTGGCATTCCGAGAATACCCAAAAAGTATGAAAGTGGAACGTTCAATGGGTTTACGATTTTTTGGATTGGCTGTTGAGCTGGAACTACAGTATACTGTTCCCATCCAATGTGAGAAGAGATCAAATCTCCCTTTGCATAACCGTCGCGTTGTGATTCAACAACTTCACTGATACCTCCACCGGTAAGAGGTTGTCCAATGGTGAATGGGGCAGAGTAAGACTTTGCGGCAGTGTTCATTCTTCCTCTCATGTAAGGATCAACCGACAAGTACAAGTTCTTTAAGAGTACTTCTCCTTGCTTTAGTTGGACATTCAATGGGCGATCTACTACTTCCATGTGAGAGGTTTCTACCCAGCCTGCTCCTGGATCTTGTTTGAATAATACTTGCTTGTTTACAGAGATGGTCATGTTACTGGATGCCATTTGGTTTGTCAAATTTTATACTCTCAATTTTTCCACTTTTGACTGGCCGAAATTTCCGAAAGGCCGTTGTCGGGCAAAATTGTGCATGAATTTGACCATACTTAATGAATAGAAGGTTTCGGAAGGAATTACTATGCATTGCGTTCCATTTAATGAATATTTAAGTGTGGTATCAGTTCACCTGAATTTCAGGTGAGATGAAAGTCAAAGTGAGATACCCTTATTTCAACTTGAGCGCTATTGGCTAGTAATCAGAAGCTATTAATTCGTTGATAGAATTGTTTGTATAACCAGTACCCACTTTGGTATGCAAATTCACAGTCAACCCTCAATCGAGTAAAGACAACACTATAACTGGCATTATCTCTATTTTAATGTGCGAAATAAATAATTTCAAATCTCTGCAATTTACTGCCTGCTTCGCCAAACTTTTACTGGCAAACAATAGTGTTTCACAAGGGAATGCCTGTCAGCATTGACTTTATTTCCTCATGTACCCAAATAGTGATGGTTACAGCCAATGGCCTTTATCTAATTAGTTCTAGACGGGCGTGGCTCATCCTCTCATAACGACTCCTTTTGGCGCTGAAACACTCGTGTGGCTAGAATCGCTATAGGGCGCTTCCATCCGAGTGTCCAATATAGTAAAATGCACTGCAATAGATTATGAGGCTGTAAATCGGTTGATATAAAGGAGCAAAGGTTCGTGGAACTGCAAGATGATGAACACTCCCAATAAGGTGACCAAACCACAGAATTCCTTCTTCCTCTATAAGAACGCAATCAAAGCACAGATAATTAGCGAATATGGTCCAATCAAACACAGTCAAATAGTAAAGATTGCTTCAGATAGATGGAAAAAGGAGACACCAGAAATACGGCAGATTTACATTGACCAGGCAGCGTTAGCTTATCAGGAGTTCAGAAACCAGTATCCATCGTATATTTGGCCTTCTAAATCGAAAAAGTTCAAAGAGAATAGGACGCAGAATCAGAATTTAACTGTCCAGATTAATCAAGAGTTTGATTTTGACAGCTTTTCTACTGGGTGGACTCCAGACGCTGATTCATGCGAAGCATTGAAATACTACCAAGTTTGGAATAGTTGCAATTGATTCCCTTTGTCTGTAAATAAATTAATGGTGTATATGGTACATTTTGGTCTACAAAGCACCAAGGTTTTTACAGTTATATTTAAATAAAGAATGATCTCTCATTACTCTCTGGTAGTCATGTTTGGGCTATGGCGAGGCAGATTTCAAGGTACGTGGATGATTCCAATAGATCAAATATTCTCTTGGCAATTGAATGATCATTGACCACATACCACATGATAATCAATCCAACCATTAAATCGCCGCTTTGACTCAAAATGCTTGCAATGGCGTTAATGCTTTCTTATTGTTACCCCTATATATTCTTCGTATCCTTTTTTAGTCCAGCCACGGATTTGGGTTTGCCATTGTGAATCTAGCACAATGCCAGTAATATCGGGTGAAAATAGAGCTCGGTTAAAATAGGGTAATTCTTAGGCCTATAAACCGGCCATATGTTTGGAATTCTGCTCAACTTAAAAATATGGCGCCCAACCGCAATCCAGTGAAAATGAGAGGGCTCCACCTTCTTTATCAGTGAAACAACAACAGTGCTTTCAAGCGCTTTTTTTAATTCAGGGGTCCGTTCTAGATGCTTGATTGCATAGCCGATTTCCGGTGTACAGGGTATAAAAGAAAGTGCGGAATTCGCGAACCATGAGTAAGGAAAAAATGCCAAATATTGAACGCCAAAATACCTTTTCATCTTTTCTACTATACAAGAATGCTCGGAAATCAGTCATACTGAAAGAGTTTGGACCGCACCTATCTGAAGCCCAGATTATTAAAATTGCCAGTGAAAAATGGATCAAAGAAACACAAGAAATCAGGGACATCTACATCAAGGCTGATTTGGAGTCCAAAGCGCTTACTAAACCAAAACTATATCCACTAAGCACCGTAGCAAACTTTGATTTTCATTCTGTCAGCACTGGTTGGAGTCCAGATGTGGACTCTTGTGAGCCACTAAAATATTACCAATACCATAATAAATGTAATTAGCGTTCTTGAATTAGTATCTTTTGTAAACGTAGTTAGCGTTCTTGAATTAGTATCTTTTGTAAACGTAGTTAGCGTTCTTGAATTAGTATCTTTTGTAAACGTAATTAACGTTTTTGAATTAGTATTCTTTTATTATCTCTAGTAATGACTCATCAGAATTCCTTTGAACCTCAGTAGATCCCACTCCCATTCGAGAATGTTCAAATGTCATGCGAATTGGAGGTTCATGGTCAGTGATTTGAGGGAAATGGGTCGCAGGAGGTCTAGTTACGTCCATTGTCATTCTTGGTTCAGGAATAGGCGAATCTTCAATCTTTAATATTTCAGGGTCTTGAGGCGGTTTAGTCTTTGAGAAGACCAGTCTGTAGCAAATGAAAATAGCGAGTAGTACAACGACAGCAATCAATACACTAAAGATCGCAATTACATACTTGCTGTTTCCATTACTGGAAGAATCCGATGCGCTAGTAGAAGTCGCACTTGGCTGGCCAGAAACAGTAGTAGTGCCAGTTGTAGATGCAGGATTTACAATAATAGAAGCAGTCCACTTTCCAGCAACATTAGGACCCAACAAGCATTGACGGTTGTTAGGATCATGTAACTGCATAAATAGGGCTTTCCCATCATCATTATTAGTAACGGTAATTTCAGTAAAGTTGATTGTTGGATAGGCTACCTTTGGCGCAACGCTGAATTCTTGGACTTTGACAAAACTAGTAGAGTTACAAGCATCGTAAATTGAACCAGAATCACCAGCAAACAGATCGAGTATCAGTGAGTTTGGATTGATATCTGTTGGGATTAAATTGACTGGCCAAAAAACTTTGACAGGTTGGCCAACAGTGATATTCTGCTCAATACAAAGTCGGTTTGTGGTTGAACAGTCTTGACCAAGTATGTATGTTATAAACAGGAATAATTCTAACATTCTATTTACAGTCGACGTCAGGATTTTTCGTTAAATACTTTTCAGAGAGAGCCCTTGGTGTCGCCCCCTTTTGCCACAAATTGCCCTTCATAGCGCTACTGCAGTCGCTAAAATTAGCACTAGGGGAATACTTGTTTTTGATTGCTTTATAATGCAAGCAGTATTCAACTGTACCACTGGTACGTTGATTGGATTGTTTTTGATAGAGAAAATTATCAGTTCAACTTTGACGGGTTTCACATTGGGACAAGCTTGTCACCACAAATAGAGGGATCTCTGATTAATACAGACCTTTTTTAATAGAATTAAAAATAGCTTGGAGTATAATAAAAGGGCCATTCCAAACTTTTCGGTCAAGAGCGGTTGGGTAGATACTTTTCGAAATTCTACCGGTAGAATAAGGGCTTTTCACTATTGGATATCCTCACTTACTGCAGTACCAGTTGCTTTCATCTGTGTTTGATTCATCAACTGTAGGAACACGTGCATCGCTGGCTATCAGAATTTCCCGTCGTAGGCACCTTGCAAGTCCAATAACTAACTATTCCAAGTAAAGAGAAACGATAATTGCCATGAACGCTGTGACCAGTCACAGATCCCAGAATTCAATTTCAGAATTTTGTAAAAAAAATTGAATGAGCTGCTCAGGAACATTCAAACTATGTGTGGATCAAATTGAAAATCCTTTAAAAGTATTTTATCCGGTAAACCAAATTCCATCCACTTACACATCCCTATCAATGCTGATAGTCAATGGGAACCTTATAGCAACCAATCCTTGTCAATACAATGGTACACTGCTGGAAGTAGCACCAGTAGTACCGCAGCACTGGTCTATTAGCTTGAATTACACTCTGCTGGATATCAGCAACTTGCATGGCCCAGTATCTTTTATTCTCACAGACGAAACCAACACTCAGTGCATAAATGGACCAAATTATGGAACAAAAATAGCAGATAGCATTGTGCTACCCTCCGCAACTACAACTACGTCCGCATTAATGGTGCCAACAAGTGTAGTGTCTTCTACCCCCGTTCCAAGTTCGGGCTACAATGAATGGAATGCCTTGTTGATAACAGTGGTTGTTTTAGCGTCCCTTCTGCTGTTCACTGTCATTATCGTTGGATACCTTGTACAAAGAAAGAAAAAACAAGAACCTGTTCTCACTCCTTATGCTATATCTCTGATTAAAGGAGAAGTGGATTTGCTAATCCAAGAGAATTCTAGAAATAGCACTCATAGAAGAACAATAGAAATACAAGAAGAGCCTGTTATAGTGCAAGTAACCCGTAACAATTCCATATCTACTCAATATTATTCAATATCAGACAGTTCTTCTGAATTACCTGCAGCAGAATCGCTAGATTCTCAGTCATTTAAATCCTTTCCGTCTCAAACTATGAAATCATCTCGATCAAGTCTTTCGTTTAAATCTGCTCGATCGGTCTCTTTTAAATCTGTTCCTGATCAAGATTATGAATCTGAAGAGGAAATTGATATACCGACGGACGTTGTTCGACCAAGCAATATGTTCCAAGATGATAGGAAGAGCACTTCTTCGGATGATACTATTAAACACAATAAATAATGTATAAACTCTATTTCCTGAAAGATGCAAACTAGACTAAAGAAACTTCAAGTTCATCGAGATCCCACAACAGTCTTTATAGAACCGCTCGTTACAAGTTATAGCAGTAGAATAACCACGCGTTAAGCATGACTGTGACAATCAACTCCGACGTGACTATTTGTTTTGGCTATTCCAAACACGAAATTATGCTTCAAACAACAAAAAGGTGTCAAAAACATTATCCAATAGAAAGGAAGCGCTCCTTGGTGATCAACAAAATCCTCGCATTTTTCAGTAAAAAGAAACTATTGATCGTGCATGAAGATAATCAGTACAAAATATTCGCAGAAGAGAGGCAATCACTATTAACGTTAGGTAAGATTTAAATAACAAGGAATCAAGTATTGATATCGCTTCCGGAGATGAATCATTGGGCAAAGCTAATCCAGAACCAGCTGTATTCGCTAGATTCAAACAAACCACTACCTTACAAGAACGTACTCTTGAACCACACAATTATTTATTACAATAGAGAGATTTATATTTGGAAGGAAGAGATTAAGCAAACAGTGGAGATTTATTGCCCAATAACACTAGATATCATCCCATTAGAAAAGGACTGCACTTGCTTGTTCAAGTCAAAAAAGAACCACAATAAGGCGTATTACTTTAGCGGTTGCGGGTAACAATTTTCTAAGTAGGCATGTGTTTTCGTTTCAATCTTGCTTGTACTCTTTCAATACATGTCCCACTTGCAGAACCATTGGCCATTATAAGCCGTTATTGGGTGATTTTGACAGTCATTGTTTTGATTGCGGGCATATGATTGATAAGGAAAATGGTGAAAGGTGGATGAAGTTGATGCATGTAAAGAATGGTCAGTGTTTGCACTGTAGTGTTCCAGTTACCAAATTACAAACTTTATATTACTAATAGAATTCTCGGCAGCTCTATTTTTGCGTTTCGGTCGTTTGTTGGAGTTAAATTGAGGAGTGTTTATTTCTGGTGAATCTAGCGGAAATGAAGCGTCATCGATCAAGTGCAAAATCACCCAATCAAACCAAAGGCTGGGAAAAGCTACGCAGAAAATCATTAGATTTAATTGTTCACCTGTGAGAAATCTCGTATATAATAACTCGGTTATCCTTGATGCCAGTATAAAAAAGTGGTGATACCATCTTGGCTCCTGCATGATAATTAGAAATGCATCGAGTCTTTTCGCGGACAGTAGTGGTTATTTCAATCGAATCTACAACGAAATACATGGCTCATCTTAAAAAAAGATATATTAGCTAATCATCGAAAAAGCTTCTTGTGAAAATGTTGGGTAATGTCAATTGCTCCAAGTGATACGCACCAATGCCAAAATGAAGCAATAGCCTCTGTACAATTTCCAATTTGACAGATGGTGGTAAATCTAATAGTAGCACAGAGTTGCAAGCTCTTATCAAAGCTACAGTGTTCTTTTGCTTGATTTCAACATTCTTTTTCATAATTTCGCGATACATTGGGAATAGTCCTACTTTGAAACAAGTAAGATGGTTGTTTACAGTAACTGACTTTTGCAAATTGAGTGACTGGTTCAAGTGGATTTCCATATTTGCTATTGTAGTGTTCTGTTCAATTAGCTCTTTAAGATGGTTGTCATTGTAGGATTCATTACAAATAAACACGAGTTTCTTTACAGTCTTATTTCTATGCAAGAACGCGAGTGAGGAATTTCCTTTGATAACCAAAGTCTTTGTATGCAAGTTTGGCCCGATTATCGTATCAAAATATTCATTGATTCCATCAAAAGTAATACTTGGGATCTGTTTTTGTTTGATAAAGTACGCGAATTCAACTGCTTGCTGAAAGGTGAATTTCAAAGTGTTCACACACAGGAATTTGATTTCTACAGTTTTGAAACTACTGAAAAAATCAACTGGCGGATAAAAATTCGTCAAATCAATTTCATCAAATTGCTTGTTTTCTAATGCTTTTGACAGGAATTTCAAGTTTCCAATCTGGATGGTATTTTGAAAATAAAGCGATTTTACACTAGTCCTTTGCAAGATCAGCAACAGTATTTCAATGTCGCTATCTAAAAATAAGCTTGACTTGTGTTCATTTTCATACTGAAATACTTGGGTAAGCAATTCCAAGCCTTTTTCGAATTGTTCAAACTCTTCGCTATCGATTGGGAAGCTATCCGGGTATAAGTTGTACTTTTGTTCGAAATAATACAAACAGAAGGATGATATTGGCTGGTACTTTTCCGCTATTCGGCTAACGAGTTCTGAGAATGTACAATATTGATCAAGTACATTCTCATAGTAATCATCAAAGTCAAACGAATCTGGCGAATCGCCTTTCAAGTCCTCCATCGAAAATGTACAATTTAACAGTCTAATTGGTGTGTCTACCATCTTGTGTTGGAAATTCGTATTGATGAGCAAGGGCATTAATGACGACTGCCTACCGTTTGCTTTATATTCATCATTTCTGCACCCATATTTTAGAGAGCCCGCAGGGCCTGAGAACCAAGTGTTTTACTCTTGTTTCACAACTTAAAGGGCCAAATATAAGAATATTGGGAACCAATTAAACACACTAATTTGACTTGGCCCAGAAAGAATTTCCAGTTTTAAAGCATTAAAGTTAATCAGAACATCGGCATTTTGTGTGGTGTTTAGGTAGTACGAAATATGCCCCAGAACGAGGCCATCGCATCAGCAGCGCCAACAACCAAAAATAGAATGAGAAAGTGTATGATCATTTATTTACATTTGAAAGCCAATTATACCCCAAGGCGCTCCATCTCTTTAGCCACAATTTTGAACAGCTTTCGTTTCTGCTTTTCTGTCAAACTCACTTTTAACTGATCCTCAACATATCGGCGGATCTGTCCTTTGGTAGCAGTATTGATGTCGTTATTCATCAAGAATTCATCAACGTGCTTTTTCAAGACTGAGGAGCGTATCTCTGTCTCTTGCAGCGCGGATATATGGGTTGAGGAAACATCGCTATAATTAGATCTGTCTTCCATCAATTTCAATGAGCTAGAACTAGATATGCTTGATCGCTTTTCCATTCGGGGAATATTCTTGGATTCTGCAATCTCATGGATTGTAACACTGGATTGAGAATTGTTGCTGAATCTTCTATTTGGAGAAACGATGGATGTTGAGCCATTTCCATCCGGCAATCCATAATCACTAGGCGATTTAGGGACAATAGTCGTCGAAGGTGATACCGCTCTGCTGTATGCCAGCTGAGAACTTGGGGCAGGAACATTCATTTGCTTCCGTTCCATGCCTTCCAAAGTTGTAAGAGGAATCATATCTGGATCAAACACAGTTTCATCCAGTTCCTTTTCAACTTTCTTTCCTTGTTCATAAACCACTCTTGTATTACCCCACGAAAAGTCATCCATATTCCAAATTGAATAAAATGGAAGATATATTCCAAAGATTGGCATTGCTACTAGATACTATAGTTAGGAAAATGTCTTACCACAAGCATCCAGCCAAACTTTTCTATTTCTGCATTGAGTGCAAATAGTACTATCTGGATCCCAAACACTGATGCAATCATAATTATTGATACAATAGGTAAAACAGCATCAGGATTTGCAACAGTGTAATATATCAAGTATACCATATACAAGATTGAAGACGGCATCGCAAACGTTACCAATAAATCCAAAAAGACAATGATTCTCATAGAAAAGCAGCACGCATTACACAAGTTTTCCTGATATAATAATTCAACCAAATTGTGAATGGTAGAGTTGATCCACCTTCGTCTTTGAGATTTCAAAACCGCAAATGTGTCTGGTGCAATGGTTTTACAAACAGCATCGGACCGATACCCAGTGCTGTTTGATGGAAAGTGCTTTAATAACAGCGTTGTAAGGAATCTGTCTTCACCAAGATACAGCAGATTCTTCAAGTGCAATGTATCCAATTGATTCAAAGAATATTCGCTGAGTAGCTTCTTGTGTATGAGATAGGGCTTCTTTTCGTGCTTGATTCGATAAAGAGAGAAACAACCTGGGAGACAAGTGACAGATCCAAACATTGATTCAAAAGCTTTCGTCATATGCTGCGAAATAAAGTATTCGTAAATCTGAATCATTGTAACCCAGTTTTCTTTTTCATTTTCAACTTTGGTATCACCAGCAACACCAATAACCTTTCTATTTTGTACCATATGGCCCACCAATCTGTTTAGACTGGAGCGTTCTATTGAAGTATCAGCATCCACCATAAGCAAGTATTCGTACAGGTTTGGATCAACACCCATAATATTTTTAAAGGTGTGATACAAATGGAATTCCAATGGATTGAACATTTCTTGATAAAACAGACGGGATAGGAACTGCATCAAGATTAGCTGAGAATCCCTTTTACCACTAAAATTACTGATTAATTACCGATTTCCCGCTCGAGAAGTTTCGCTTGGTTTACCAGCCTTAATTACCACGATGAATGGAACAAGTTTTCCTTCAATATCATACAACCCAGAAAACACTTTGGCGTAATTTAATTGCTGATACCCGCTTCCTAAGGCTTGATATGCAAATGGCTCAGAATCTATTTCAGCATCAACGCCCAAGATATCCAAGACAATTCTTGGAGTGGGTCGGTCATTACCCCCACCAATAATCATACCATCACAGACAATAAACAACATTCTGTGCTTGTCATCATAATCGGCTGTTGCGACAGAATTAATAGTCCGTTTAAGTGACTCTTCATCTTCTGTATAACACGGGATCAAACACAGCAGGAATCTAGCTTGAGCTTCAGGATTGAAGACTACTCCAACCCTCAATGCGGCCAAGAACTTGATACCAATAATGAATACTAGTATACAAGAAAACCCAAACAGGATATAGTTTGGAATCAGACATTTTAAATCGTTTCGATGATCGATTGCTCCAACGTAGAACATCCCATTCAAGCACTGCATTGTTTTGGCATATAGTTGAGCATCCACTTTTCTCAAACCTTCCATGATAAACGTAAGATCTGTTCCAGTAGAGGTTTCTTTTCGATCAAATATTTGGCCAATAGTCGGACCCATAAAATTATATAGTGTTTGATTTGGAAATACATAGAATGGAGTAATATCATACACTTTGTCGTACGCAATCAATAACTTTGCATTTTCGGTGCTTTGAAGGTAATCTGAAATGGATTCAGAGCCCCACACTACTTTGCCAGCAACATTCTTCTGCAGCAAAGGTATATAATCATGCTGCACATGTGCTTGCCATCCATAAGGCAAGTTCCCGTAGTGCAGCTGAAAAGACACTGGTTTTGAAAAGCTTGGACAATACGTATCCCA
The DNA here is from genome assembly GCA_027604185.1 of Boothiomyces macroporosus. Taxonomy (NCBI): domain Eukaryota; kingdom Fungi; phylum Chytridiomycota; class Chytridiomycetes; order Rhizophydiales; family Terramycetaceae; genus Boothiomyces; species Boothiomyces macroporosus. Next base: position 85,851 of record JADGKB010000051.1, read on the forward strand.
ATACAAGTCTTTTGGAAAGAGTGCGGAAACATCCCTCCCAAGTACGTCATTAGTCCAAAAAGGCTGTCCACCTTGCGTATACACCTGTTTAATATGATCGCTTGCTATCCCATTGACTGCATAGTACTGACCATACATGTAAACAGTCCCTTTTCCAAAATCGACTTGTGATTGCAACTGTCCAGGAGAAAGCTGATGACCAGCTGGGCATATAATTGGTCCAAGAGCAATGATAACAAATAGTACAATCAAGTTAAGAAGTACAAAGATAATCATCAACGCCAGCTTCTCTTTCCAGGCAGTTCTACGATCCTGTCTATTCATCTTTCCAAGTTTTTCAAGGAAAATATTCGGAATGTAAAAGGTCAATGCAGTCGTTATTGCTAGCCACACCTTTCTTTTCAGTGTAAGTGGTTTGTCTTCCTGAGCTTGCTTTGTAAATTTCGCCCGTTTTTGATCATCTTGAGCTACATCAGCCAAGTGCATCACTGTTTCGTGCTCCCAAGAAACTTGGGTTTCATTCATTGAAAATCTCTTGTCGTTTGATAGCATACTATCTCTTTTTACAGAGATCGGCTCCTGCTTTGGCATTCTTGTAGAATTACATTCCGCCAGCATTTTACAAAGCTGACGAAATGCGCAGTTGGAAAGGAGCAAGTAATCAGTTCCATTAAGGGCATCCAATTTTCCCCAGCCCTTTTTGAGGATCAACAGACTACAAGCAATTGCAGGGTCTTCAAGAGAAATGTGCAAGAAATTCAGGACATTGGCAAACTTTTTAACTACAAGCGAGTGGTTTAAATTAGCCCCATATGGAGAAGCTGGGTGATTTGCCAAAGATGGAATATACCCAGCATTGACTTGTCGATGTACCATCACATCATCCCACGATCGTGAATATGACATACTCTTGTTTGGCGATATATGTTGAACCAACCACATTTTAGTAGAACTGATACATGAAAGTAAATCTTCCAGCACTAATTGATACTATGTTTAACAATTACTTACTTGAAAAGTAGTCGTGTTCTCAACTTCAACTTTTCCTCTTTTGATTGTCATTGACCTAACAGAAGTGTTGATAGTGCTAGAAGCAGGAGATCTGGAAATTGTCTTTGTTTGAGCAGCAACAACAGTGTAAGGATCAAGATCATGCACAAGCGTTTCAATGATTTTATCGGAAAATAGAGTTCGCAAGAATACATTTGTAGTCCCAGGCTCTTCTGGGGACCCTCTAACCATTGTGACAAATTCACTTTGAATGGCTTCCAGGTTTTCGTAATTCCAGTCAATCACATCATAGTTGTATAAAGCCCCAAAGTGAGAGACTGCGAATTGATGATCTCTCTTTGGAAGAAATATTGGAGATTCTCCATGGATCTTCTGCAAGTATTGGCAGTAAGCAAAGTCATTTTCAACACTCGTTCCTCTACAAGTTTGTTGATTAAGAATCCTTATTGCACCTGTTTCCAATCGACAATAAAAGTCCATTACGGTAGTATTTGCATCGACAATGAATTTGTATTCCGGAATCTTTTGACTGGCTAGGAAATCATTGGCCATAGTTATATTGGTATTGAAAATCATTTCAGATAGCTTTTCGTTTGTATAGTTGTATAAAAATCTTTGTAATCGTGATTTTTCATGTTGCTCTTCTGGGTTGTCAAATGAAACCATTCCAGGAATATCCAATACCGCAATATAATTATTATATTCGCCATCATTCTTGCACAGCTTTTCATTGACGTAGTTTGTTATCCAATATATCAAATTTGAATACAAGTTTCTTGCAAGATTATCCCTCTGCTTCTTTGCATCTTCAACATTGAGCAACTTTGAAACTCGATCATTTCTCAAAGTCACTGTTTTTGAAATCAAAGTGGTTTCTAAAGTATTTGGGTCCAATCCCATTAGTTTTGCAGTGATTTCCAGTACATTCTTGTTTTTAACGGCGCTCTTTGGTTCATGCTTTCTTCGAAGCAACGTAGATTCATAATTTCCTCTTACAATTTCAATATTACCCAAATGCAATATTGCTGCCAAAGTTTGAAAGATGCCTTTCTGCACATCTTCGCCTAACCCAAGCGTTTGAAAGTCATTAATCAATTGCTTGTACTTGGCACCATCATCGCTCATTTCCATTTTGAAATCATGACTATTAAGGTACTCGAAATCATTGTTTAATGAGAGCTGTTCTTTGTCTGAAGAAGGCATCCCTCTAAGCATCACATAAAAAATATCAAAATTCCTTGAAGATCTTGGCCGGCTAGTTAGCAAGTGGATATCATGTAAATAGTTGATTGTTTTAGTCCCTACAAACTTTCCATTTAAACTAAACTGATATTCATTGTATCTTATACAAGTAGTGCTTCCGGGACCATTTACTGAATAAGCGCTTGTAAACATGGACAGCATATTTACTGACTTTGCAGTGAGTGTAGCAGTCCTAGTCTTCCTTCCCCCTACCCTTGCTAAATCCATCAAATGGGTAACAATATGATCAAACGAATACGATTTCCCAGAGTTCGCATCACCACTAGGATTAATAAAAAGTACAGCAAGAGTATACTCTGATCATTCTGCAGTGTTTTTAGCTGCAAGTATGCGTTTGCGGTCAAATCAAACACACTTTGAAAACTGATTTCCGGATCTAGAGAGAAATTCAGGGCCATCTGCTTTGAATCCGATTTGATATTAGAGTGTGGTCTAACATGAACCATAATATTCGATCCGATACTGGTGTCTATTATTCCCGCATTCCAGTTCTCTTTTAGTTTCAACAGAATATTGTCCGAGCTTGTTGGGTGTGAATCATACAAGTCCGCAACTGCATCTCTGGTATTTCTTTTCATTGAAAAGTGTAAGGATTAAGCTCGGCCTTATCTTCTGTTTTCTTTGTGCAACCGTGAACACCAAATTAGGACGGGGGCTCAGCTTTGCCTTTTGGACATTAAATTCAAAAGGAATTTAATTTCCACCATAAGAGTGTGAAATTAAAAAAGTAATTAGTCAAAGGAAATAGATCAGTGCACTATTATGAGTATATTTCCAGATCAGAAAAAATCTTGGATAAACACGATATATTTCCGCAGGCGGATTTACCATTCCCAACTCTTATTTCCTCTTATCAAGTGATTATTTCAAAGCAAATAATGATTCCCCTTTGAAAGCGATTATAAATGTGATAATTATAACTCATGAAAGGCTCTTGGTGGAGATATTATTTGATTGACGATTCAAGGCAGAGCATTATTTCATTCATCCTCTATATTTGGCTGTGCAAAAGGATTCCATTAAAAGAAGTAAATCAAAAGTAAACCAAATTCTACCCATGTGAATCGATTTATCACTCTGCTTTGAAAGCTGTAGTGGGCTAAGGATTATTCGAGTCGACAGTCCGTTCGAATCGGTGGACGCCAACTCGCTACAACAAAGCTGGAAATCTCGCTTCGTTTATGCAATGCTTTTTGAAAAGCTTGGCCAATAGAATTATCTGACTCACTGCCAAAGCTTGGAGAGATCGGCAAAAAGATCCCGAAGATTTTCCTTTGGTCATGAAACACAACTTGTAACAAAATAAATTTGACAAACTTTTTTCACTCAAACATGGATCAATTAACAATGATGCTGCAGACGCCTTGGCACAATCCCAAGGCGAAACCAAAGGAAAAGAAGGAGAAAAAGAGAAAGCTAATTCAGGATTCATCTCCTGTATCGTTCTCTAGCAATTCCCCTCCGGACTTTGGTTTCCAATTTGACTCTTCGTTTTACCAGCAGCCAGGGGATTTTGATCAGTTCATGATGAGTCCTTTGGATTTCCATTTACCCAGTCAAATGGGACCGGCTGGGCAGATAGGCGGGATAGAATTTGACAATTTTTTTAATGAATTGGATTTAGAAAGGCATCTGGTGGAAATCAGTTTTCTCTACAACTGCGGGTTCTCAGTCGCTGAAGAATCGGATCAGTCTATCATCCCTTGTCAAAGGTAATTGGAGATAATTGTAGGTTTTCAACTTCGGCGAACTTGAAGAAGGCGCTCTGCTTTCATTCGACATTCTTTTCTACTCACCCACTGTTATTCCCCACAAAAAAGCCCTCACTGGCAGAAAAATATCAGAAAGCCCAGACATACATGATTAAGGAAACGCCAAAAGTGTATACAAATAACCAGGAGCTGTGCGATGATGTTAGAGCCCTTTTGATACAAGCGACATCTTTATTCAGTCTTGGGAACTGCGAAGAATCCAGGAAATTTACCAGTCAGGCGTATTTTACTGGGAAAACTCATGGATTGTTCACTGTAGAAACCTTTCAAGGAGCAAATTCAATTATATCAGTTGATGATTTGAATTCTCAAGTTGCACTAATGTCACTCTCCCAAAAATCATTCTATTCTAATGCCTCGGAAGCCGAAATAACAGAAGGACTAGCAATTATCGCGTTTTGTTTGAGAGCGGATACTTTAAACTCAATTGCTAGCGGGCAAGGTAATTTATATTTAATTTTAGGGTTTCTGATTGATGAAGCTGAATATCCCAGTATGCACAAGCCTGCATTCGCTAGACCAGCAACCACTTCAAGTAGACGGCAAAACGTTCCTCACAACCTTGCACAAAATTCAATTTGGGAAAAGACTCAGTGGGCACCAATGTTTGATGATATCAAGCAGCTTTCTATCTCGATTGGTGACTGGTTACCAGATGCAAAGATGAGAGCCTATTCTGAAATATTTTTATGGAAGATTGTTCGCAAAGCACTAAGGTTCACTCGTACCTACAAATACTCTCAGATTTGTTCAAAGAAAGACAAGGCATTTTACAAAAGAAGGAAATTCAACTATATCACAGTCAGACAGTTTTGTGATACACCCGAAAACTTTGCTCCATTCAATGATCTATCTATATTCGACTCTGACAATTATTTAAATCCAAAACCATTCCCTAAAATCAGAAATTCTCCAGATATCATTAACCTGTATCTAACATTATTGGTAATGACATGCTACTTGCACCTTTCTGGAGATCAAAACGACAGCACAAATCTATACAGCTTAAAGATTGACCAGCCACCAAAATACACTTCCAAGCAAATCCTATTTTGCTGCATCATGGCGCTAGATCACATCCTAAAAATGTGTAATACACCCAACGTACCAAGAGACTCATTCTTTGGCGCGTATGATTACAACACTATCCAACTCTCACAAGCAATGATGACACCTGACGATTACAACCCATCACCAATATTTACAGATGCATATTCTGCCTTGCTGATATACAGTATCGCAAGTAGCTGCTATATGGCTCATAGCAAAGACCCACTGTGTCATATAGTCAAAGACACTATAATGGCCAGTGTGCTGCCTACTTTAAAACGCATAGGCAATATCTGGCCAATGTCTAAAAAGTACCATGATTTCCTTGAAGCTCAATTAAGTTGTTGATAAAATGATAAATATAAAACGTTTATGATATACAAGAATTATCTTTCCCAGAACCTATCCACATCTACACCGTAGTCGACATACAGTTCTTGACCTTTTTCAATCCTTTTGATTGCATTGCAAATTATTTGGTTCACTACTATGCCTTCAACGAATTGTACATTGACGTGTCCTTTTTTTTCGTTAATGTAGTAGAACGGACAGTCCACTCCATCTTTCTCTGTGTACAGCTCACCTTCATCGTTTGTTGCGTCTAGTACTGTGTTTCGGTACCTATGTGAGTAAACTGAGGCTAGGCCCTTTCCTTCTTTTAATGAATCAAATTCATCTTCAGTCATTGGAACTCCAAAGTAAAATCCCAGAAATGTTGACTTTGGAATAGTTCGTTTTGCAAACAGACCTTTGCCAGCATTGGGAATCAGGCTTTCTTTGATTTCAAATAAATCATCAAAACTAGTTGGGATAATGTATTCTTTTGCTTTTTTGAATACATTTGTATCGTCCATGTTGGGAACAAGCTCTTCTGGCGTTAAACATGCTGGATCTATAAATTCCGGTGTTAGACATGCTGGATCAATGAATTCTGGGTTTAAAGTTGCTGGATCCATTAATTGATCTTGCACTGACAGAATATCATTTGTAAACACTGTGAATTCTGGTTCTTTTTGTAGATAATTGAAATCCTGTTCCAATGAAGCATTAAAATCCTTGAAAAGCCCTTTTTGAGGAGTCTATATTAGTAAATATTACCAGTGACAGGGAAGGCAATCCATCCAACTCTAATCTATCCGATTCCTGCAAGATTTCTGGAAACAAGTCATCCAGAGGCCCAAGTTCATTATTATTCTTTTGCTTTTTAGGAGTATTCTTCTTTGGGGATTTTCTTCGTTTTTTTGGAGTCAATAATTCAGACTTTTTTATGTCTGGCACTTTCTGAGGGCTTTCGCTCCTCCTTTCCGGTTCTTTTTCTAGCTTTTGTTCGACTATTGGTTCCTCCTTATTTTCAGAATCCTGCAATAGCTGAAAAGTTTCAGCCTTCTCAATAGCTTTACGATCGCCAAAGAAATACGGCCAATCCAACGTAATCAGTTTCTGCGTCCATTCATTGTAATTTTTCAATGCTGATTCAAAATTCCCAGTTTCGAAGGCTAATTTAAAGTGCTGCTTTGTCTGTCCAGGAATGTCTATTCTAACAAAGTATTTATCTTATTAGCTACCAGTTACCTAGACATCAAATATCACTTACCATGATTGGTGGTTAAACGACCCGACACTGTGTTTGCTGGAGTATTCCCGTGAAATAAGGGAGGGAGATTCCGTTGCTTTGCCAATTCCTTGTCCAGTTTCAGCGTTTCCGGGATAATCTCTGCCCTCGACAGCGGGCGATTTGCCTTCCTTAGCACTAGGAAAATCAAATAGCTTGTTAGTGATTTCTACCTTTGATTCCACCATCGTGGCTTATCCTTCTTCCTCGATTCTTTCGACAGAGCGACTTTCTTTTCCGGTTTCTTTTCCTCTTGCTTTGGTTTATCGATTTGTTTTTTTGCTCTCAGAGATCGCATTTAACTTTCAGTGAAAAAAAGCGCCACCTCTCATTAGAGTCAAAATTACACGTTTGAATTGTCCTAGGGCTGGGTCTGGACTTGGGAAATTAAAAAAGCTGGATAAAGAAATTAATATATTAGTTACAGTTCCATTTTACATAGTCTCCTGAATTCTGACAGTGACACTGATGACGAGCGATTTGTATCCCACAAATTAATCATCTGCGTGACATTTTCCACCGACTGCGGATCACTGTGTTAATACAACGTACCCAATCTCTTCAAACATGGTCATCAAGTCATTGATCCCTATACTACCATCATTGTCCAAATCACAAATTGAAAAGGCTTCATTTATATCCGCCTCAGTCTGTAGAAACTTTTTGTTTTTCCGGTACCTCACCATAATCTTTATAAATTCTTCTATAGAGACATCACCATTACCATCCTGATCTACCTCTTTTATCATCAACTTGGACTGTTCTGGTGTAATATCCATTCCTATTCCTTCCATTGCTGCCTGTAATTCACTCTCTGATATCGATCCATTTCCATCCAAATCAAATGCGCAAAAAGCCTCGATATAGTAATCGCATTCTTCTTTTGATAACCCAGGAAACATATCCACGTGGTTTAGTTTATCGCGAAGCTCTTTGACAGGATTCCGTTTCCTCACGTTAATTCCTCCAGTCTTATTATCCAACTTTTTCTTTTTGAATCCCAAATTAGTTCTAAATACCTTCAATAAACTCACTGAACGTGAATGAATGTCTGGGTTCTTGTTCATTATCTATATTTGGTATTGGATGGTTTTCTGGATTAAAGCAAAGTACCAAATATACTGAAATTCTTTGGTTGAGTTACAGATGCTGCTTCTGAATTTGCACCTAACGCGAATCTTATCGCAGCCCTACGTTTAGTATTAATTACATGTCTTCAACCAATGAATCTCTTCTTAGAGGCTAATTAGTCTAATATTACTTCATATCCCCGCTCAAAGTCCTGTATGATGGATTTCTTTCTTCCTGGAGGCTGCAAACTCCATTGAGATAACCGTGCTGGTTCATCCAATAGAGGTAAGCTGAATCTACCCGGAGAATCTTCTTTTGTAACTGAATTTCTCCCGATTATAGACTGCCTTCTACTAGTAACAGACTGCCTACTAATACTAATCCTTCCGCTGTCTGGACGTGAATTGTCTGAGCTTCCAGTATCAACTTGCCGCAAAGTCGAAGGTCGAAATGGTCTATGCTCATCCTCATGTATAGCTTCTAGTCCACTATCAGGCCGTTCCTTCTTTAACGCATGTGTAGATGATCGAGGCTTTGCCAAAGACATCAAAGTGACGTGTAAAATTTTCTAATGTCTACTTCGCCGCCTAGAGAAATTATTAAATGGCTACAGAGCCTGGATTTATCTCTACCTATAAAGAACTATAAAAGGCGCGTTAGGATTAATTCAGGGACTTTGCTAATGGATACGTTGTCGCGGAAATACTCTCTAAATACTACCCGGTTGATGTTCAGATGCATTCGTTTGATAGCGGTACTGCAATAGGCGCTAAAAAGAATAATTGGGGGATCTTGGAGCGAATATTTGCAGTATTACACGACTAACAAGAAATACAATATTCCTATCCCTAGGGACTTGTGTCTTGCAGTAACAAACTGTGACTCTAAAAGTATCAGTATACTATTGTCTATAATTTACGGGCATGTGAATAGCAAAATGTATATTGTGTTAATATAGTCCACCGCCTGATGGAATCATGGCTACTAGCATAAACCTGGTACCAGTAAACGTTAGAAAAGAGTTTACACCGACTAGAAGTGTATCCAAGCCGCAATGGGAAGAGAGAAATGATTTCACAGTATCAACAGACAGGATCACAATCCACTCTGACTTGAAGGAATATATCGCGCACGATCCGTTATATATAAACCAAATGCCGATATCAAAGATCCCATTAACTGAAACAATCGATAGAGAAGATTCAGGAAAAGTAAGTTGCTTTAATAGAAGTTGATGTGTTTGAGATGTATATGTTCAATCTTTGGGATATCTGAACCACACATTTCGTTTTATCGCAACATGTATCAATCGAATATGGTTAGAGAAATGATTATTATGAGTGTTGAGAGAAAACCTGGTGCCTACAAGGAAGAACTTGTTGCTAAATTGATTACGGAAAAGGTGTAATTTTCTAATACAGGCACATGAGTTATCTTTGCATTTGGCTTCAAACAGTTCAGGCGAATTTCAATTGATATTTGACACCCTACTACCATTGATTATACAATCAAACTCGAATACAATCATTTTCCAAGCTATTGGAAAGGTATTATGTTTCATCGGAGAAATCGGACAAAGATACCTTCCAATAGGAGAGGTTTATAAAAGAATATCGAGCTCGAGGGATTTTCAAGGAATGGTTAGACAAATTGGAGTAAAGAACGCGTCCAAAATTCCCTACCTGGCAAGCATACTCTTTTCGTATATCGGAAACAAACTGTCTGACTTGGATGCTGTAAATATCTTTCTAGAGCTCAAAGTAATGTATCCTAACTTAGAATATCATCTTGATGGATAAAGTCAATCCTGGAATGTCCCACAAATCACCTGGGAGTGAATATATCTTTTTCCTATCTGCATTTAACGCAATTGGAGACTTTAAAGCTCATTCCTCTACCAACCAGCTGACTGTATTTCACCTATCAGAGTGTCTAACAATCATTAATTCGTATAAAGGATCAGATCAAAGGAGATCGCTGTTGGAAACAGATCAATCAAAAACAGCAGATAAATCAAGTCCAGCAAATTACCCTGCGTACGAAGTAACAGCTGTGTTGCATATCCTAGCTTCAATTATCAAAAACAATGTATCGTTGAAATTACGGGTTTTGTCCGATGTCATTTGCTCAGCATTACGGATATTCTTCAAAATTGCCCTGCATCAATTGTGCCCAAATAGTATCAGGAAAGCATACGTCGCCGTTACACTGGCATTATTGGATCCAAGGTACGAGGCGTACCAGGATATTCAAGAGATGGGAATTATTAACGATTTGCTTGGGGTGTTGACTCTTGGACTAAAGCGATTTGAAGGAGAGTGTCTTCGAGATTGTATCTTTAATTAACACAGTAATTTACCTGACTTCTCCTCATCTACACACTCATGAGTGTTTGAGCACATTAGTCGTTCGAGCTCTATTAGATTTGGACAAGTATTGGTTTGAGCAATTAATATCAGCCGTAAACTACAAAATCCGGATGTCTTGGGACGTCCCATTTCTATTTCAGTTTGAACAAAAACCGTTAATCCAATCTTGGCACAGTTTTGGAATAATTATGGGTACATGGTGCTAAAACTAGGAGCTTTAAAAGCATCGCACGATCCCAAAGTATTGTTGGATTATCGAACGCTGCAGATTTTATTGACAGTCATGTTGAATCAAATCGAGTTACCAAAGCTGGAGAATGATGAATTGATTGACGATATTAAATTCTTTGATCCAACCAAAAGAATTCCTATACAAGCGCTGAACTATATCTTTAACGTATTCAGTGACCATGTAATTTCATGCTTTTCATCTATCGAACTATTCCAACCGGCATGGCAGCTGTTTATGACATTTTTTGTGCTATGCGATCGTGCACTTGTTGCAAAAGTAAGTCTCGCTAATTTAGAAATTCCCAACACTGCTCGCAATCTTGATTCATGCACATACGTTAGATCGAAGTAAATGCAAGCGAAAGCTACTATCGAGATTACGCAAGCTGGTTACGTATACAAGGAAAGAATACGACCAAGATAGAAATATTCCGTTCCACAAGATGGATACGCAAACGGTTGAAGCGTACCAATCCGAAGCAATAAGAATTCTGCGAGTGTTTAGAACAGATTTTCCGTTTATCGCGGCAAATAAACTCCAATAAGCGTATTTTGAATGAAATTTATTTCTAAAAAGTGAAAATGCTCAACAGAACCATGGATAGGTCCACCAGCCATAGTATCCAGTGATATGGTCCAACAAGTTCAAGAGAATCAAGTCAGATCCGCAAGAGTTGCTTTCTCCAGCTGGCCCAGTGGTAGTACAATAGTTGGTGGTGGTTCCAAATCTTTTGATTTCATAGTTGTCAACATGGTGGGCAAAGTTGAAGAATGTTTGTGGTGGCAAGTGAGGAACGATATCTCCGGACTTGGCTACTCTAAAGATCTTTTGGGAATAAGGTAAGCTGTCGATATAGTTTGCAAAATCAATGTTTCCTACTCTTGGTTCACCAAAAGTGTAGATTGAGATTCTATCGCCATACTGTGGATTGTTTTGGTAAAAGTCCAAAGCTGCCAAGTTTACGACTGCACCACCCAATGAATGACCAGCAAAGACAATATGGTAATCACTATACTTGGCAGCCAAAGTTTCCAATCCTGATTGTAAAGTTGGCTGTAGATCCATATAAGAGTTTTTGAATCCTTGGTGAATCTGTGCAGAAGCTGGGGCTTTAGTATTTGGGAAACCTCCAAAGTCAGTTGGGGTTTTCCAAAATTCAATATCTTGGATACATGATTGAATATTGGCAGTTCCTCTGACAGCAACGACAATGATCTTTTGGTCAGTATTGTAACCGACAAATCCAGCAGCCCCGGATGCATAATTTTCATGAGAACCTACAATAACAGTGTTTGACAATGAGCCACCACAACGAACACCGCAATTCCAGGATTTAGAGTTGGTGGTACTAGGGCAGTAAGAAGAAACTGCAAGCTGCATCATCAATGCAAAGTTGCCAGCAGTAGCAGGATCTACTTGGCCAGCCCAATCGCGTTTAGCGAGAGAATTTGTATGGTGAACATAGAAATGATTGGATGGCTGCATCTGCTTTGAATATTCTTCATAAGTCATATTCGCGTTCAAGTTTTCGTTGGCAGGAGGCGATGGCCAAGAGTTGTCCACTATTTGTGGAGAAGCAAGAGCAAGTGCAGTAAGGAATAGAATAGACATTTGATATAGCAAAAGTATATTGAGCCCTATTTATATAAAGATCTTAGCGCAACAAGTGTTCACCAGACCAAATCCAAATAATTTAATTTTTGAATATTCTGTACAGAGCCTCGGACAGAATAGACTTCAAATCAGTTACATTAAATATTATGCATCTTGATTTTCTATACTTGAATTCAACTTGAATAATCGTTATATTTCATTCTGAAATTAGGCACACTTGTTGAGCACAGACCATCCGCACGTCATTCCTGGTTACACAAACGCACGACCATATTTTTTCCCGCAAACATGTAACAATAAGGACAATAGTCGATAATACAAGCTCAGCTAGCAGTTTACAGACTCTTTTGTAACATTTTCTTTGTGGATTCAGCAGAAAGTCGAAAACACTTCCTGTCATCAATTTGATGTTGGAACATAACAAAAAGATTTCCCGCCCTATCTTTTCCCTTCCCATTTACAGATCCTTCCGAGGCAGCTGATCAAAAGGATCTGTTGCACTCTATCTCTACATATGAATGCTGAAATCTATTCTTTGCCATTCATTCGTGTCGCTGGTTTCTAACCCAACAAACTGGAAGAAAAGTTGAGATGATCAAGGTGAAATCAATTTGAATTGTTCTTTATAATCATTCTGTACAAGTGCATTATCGAATGAGCCTGCAGTAACCGACTTGGTTCTTTCGTTTGGGATGTATTGCACGCTTTCTGTATCCGTGTTCCTATACGAACCCAGGTCATGTGGGTCTAGTAGTTCATCTCTCAAAATTTACAGGCACCAGATAGTTGCAGCATTAGATAGACCCTATCAATATTAACTGCCTAGTTGCAACAACAGAGGTTTGGTATATTTTCCGTCCTAAACAAAGTCCACCGACTGGTATCTTTACATAGCCAAACGGAAATTGTGAGTATTAGAAGCAGTGGCAAAGAAAATTATGCGGTAATTTAATTTCTGCTGCGGAGATTTAATGGTTTATCGGTAAGCTTCCATCTCGCATACTTTTATCCACGCGATCTGGAGGTGCACATTATATTATCCACTTGCAGTCTTCTATATCCACAACTATACTTTCAATAATTGTTCTTGCTATCATGTACTCCTTTCGGTAGTGTGCACAAGGAATGGCACCAGTGTTTAAATTATTGGTTTTAGAACAATAGTACAAGAATTCAGGTGAGTAAAGCTAGAGTTACAAGCAGTAAGGATATTCATGAAACTGCCTTTCAAATATTGACAGGTGTGACATCAAGTAATTGGTTCCTAAAGTGCTTTTAAACTTGTCGTTTATCCATGAGAGCGATATAGACATAATCTACTACCGAATGAAGATGCTTGAACCTGAAAAACTACAGCTAGCTTACTGAACTCCCTCATTTGGTTGCTAATTCTATAGGAGCCACCTCACACTTTACTCAAATCCTTGGGTAGTAATATAGCACTTTACTAACACATTATAGACTACCGCAGTCGCACTTCCAACTAATTGGTAGCTTTAAACAGGTGGCTGGTCCACCAAAATATTGGAGTGGCGTGGTTGTAGTATAAAATCACCAAAATAATTGGTAATCGGAAATGCAAACCATCTTCATTCTTGCTGCAGCTCAAGCTGTCTTTGCCGAAGCCCGCTACCGATACTCGAAACACCACAGCTCCAACGGCCGCTTCTCCAAGCAATTCGCGATTGCTGTTGGACAGTCTTGCACCTATGGCCCAGATATATCCGCTTGCACTGGAAACTACTTTTTGACCTGCGATCCCACCTCGCAGCGATGGTAATTTGTGCTTTACGGTAGGACTGTTCAAAACACCTGTGCAAACCTGTGCTCGATCGATGTCGGTCCTTACAACTGCAACAACAACTCTGGCGGCAACGCCCCTGTCCCGCCTGTTAATCCAAACAGCGGGATTGTTGCTGGGCAGACTTGCAGCAGCCAGAACGGAGATGTCTCGGCTTGCAATGGACACAACTTTTTGACTTGCGATAAGCCTAGCCAGCGATGGGTTGTGCAAAACACTTGCAACCCAAGCACTTGCGATCAGGTAGTTAATCCGCACGACTGTACAAACTACAACCAAGGAGGAAACCAAGGAGGAAACCAAAACCCACCAAACAATCCTCCTCCAAACAACCCACCAAACAACCCACCACCAAACAACCCACCAAACAACCCTCCTCCAGTCCAAGGTTTGCCAGTTTCGGGTGGGCCATGTAACCCACAAAAAGGCGATATCTCGGCATGCAATGGAAACCAATTCCTAATGTGCAACAATGGTGCTTGGTATGTGCAAAATGTCTGCCCAAACGCATGTTCTAGCTCAATGCCAGCTTTCTACTGTTCCGCCTACTCTTCTTCAAAATTCAACAGCAACTTTGAAAGCAACTACTATGATGACGACTATTAACTTTTTTAAATATATCCCAT
>JADGKB010000052.1:0-100253 GCA_027604185.1 Boothiomyces macroporosus
GTGTTTGTTCCAGTATTTGCTGCCGTTCCAGTGTTGGTACATCCCAAAACCTGGCCATTCGCTAACGTTCCAGAGACTAGTCCATTTGGTGTAGTGACAGTTGCAACTCCAACCGCTTGTCCATTAGCACATCCCACTTGCTGTCCTTGAACAAGAATTCCAGCAGTCGAACCAGCAGCATTGGTCACTGTTGCCTGCTGTCCTGCAGCATTCGCAGCTGGTGGCGGAGCGTTTAGTAAAGCTTGTGCAGCGGCTTGATTAGCCCCAGTATTGTTGTTGTTGGTATTCTTGTTCTTGTTCTTTTTTGCCTTTTTCTTTTTGTTTTTCTTCTTTTTGGCTGCAACGCGTCTGTACAATGAAGATCCTACCTGTTCGTGGGAAACCACTTCTCCAGATGAAAAAGATGGCAGAGCAACTACTTCGGATGCGGCAATAGTCAAAATCACAGTTACAAGTTCAGAGAATCTCATGGGTATTCGAGTTTCAATTTTCACCTGCAAGCCTCAAATATTTATATTCGTTTCACAGGCTCAACCTCTTACCCAATAGTAGTGTCATTAAAAACTCAATGAATGTGTCATACTAGGTCATAGTGATATTTGATATGAGATAATAACAGCCCTCCGTTGCATATAAAAGCGTACAGAATCCAATCTGCCAATCACAAATGTTTATCAAACCTTTCTTCTTGCTTGCGTTAACTGTCCTTGCAGCAAAGAAAAAGAACAACAATAACAATAATAATAATGGAAATGCCAATGCTTTGCCTGCCAACAACCGCCCTGCAGGAAATACCCCAGCTTGCCAAACAGTCGTCAATGGTGCTGCATCTATTGTTGGAGTGATGCAACTGGTTCTCAACAATGTAAACCAAAGAGGAGCTGCTGCTACCAATCAACAGACTCTGAATGCAAATCTAAACGATCTGGCTACTTATGAACAAGCAGTTCAAAACATTCAGCCAATGGTTGATTTCGCAGCTGCATGTAATGGGGGAACTCAAGTTAATGCAGCTTACTTGAATGTACGATCAGCTTGGTATACCGCCAAAACTGCCATCAGAACTGCTCAAGTAGCCACAGGGCAACCAGATGGAACTTCAGGGATACCACCAACTACCAACACCGGTGTAAAACCTGTATCAGTAACTGCCAATCAAGCCCAAGCAATATTGAATTCTGCAGCACAAGCATCTCAACTAACGTTGCAAAATCTGCCAGCACCAGGAACTGGAGCAGCAAACGCTCAATCCCAACAAGGAGGACTACCTAATGGAGCACAGAATGGACAAAACGCTGCTGGAACAGGAACCATTCAACCTGCCCCACAAGTCCAAGCTCCTTCTGTTCAATAGTTCTGTTAATAAATCCTGTTCAACATCACAAGAGTGTCCATAGGATTAATACTTAATGCTATGTGCTTGAGTACTTTTTGCATGATCATGACATTGATAATGGTTAACTCGAGTAAATAATTAGGAATGGATTTCCTTTAATAGATTTTATTGAGCCATTCTATAGTTTGTTGACTCAATAGTTTGTTGGGTCAATATTAGTCATTGGCCGTAATCCCGTAGTACACAACTAATCGAAATCGTTTACTCTCCCGTAATTGATAGCTATTCGCAATTCCACTTATCTGGACTAGGTTTATGTAACAACTGAAATAGAGAGATGGAATTGACTTGAATGAATTTTCCGCTAGGTATACTGAATCGATACAAAAGTCTTTATGTCCTATGAGAAACAGCAGGGACGGCTACGTGGTCGAATAGTGTGTTTCCAAAACGCGAATATAGAATTCAATACTATTGAATCAATAGTACTATTCGTGGCGGCTACTGGCAATTAGAATCTAGCAGTGTACTCAATAGGAAATAGATAGTTTCAAAGCCCTTTAAATCTCCACTGGTGTTGAAATTCTTTTTTTTTCAATCCCGATATTAGTCATTATTTATAATTACGCATTCCGAGCAATCCCATATAACCAAATACTAATAAAAAGACAACCCAAACTATTCTTTTGATTTAGAGTAGCCGCAAAAGTGGTTTTGGCGGTCTCTGAAAATGGGAATTTTTTTTCCATCAATCCGCATGTGATTTGGCTTACCTAAGAATTTTTGATCATTTTTTTTCATTAATTTTTGATGCTTCGCTCAATATTAATTGTAAATTTAGACTAATCCAAGGCAACTACTAGACCGCGCACTGTCCGTCATTTCGCATCTGCAAAGATCGCTCGTTCCTCAATTTTTGACGCTCTCGATACGTTTGAACGCAGACATTTGGGGCCAAACGAATCTAATATTGAAAAAATGTGCAAAGTAGTTGGGGTATCCAATTTGGATGACTTGGTATCCAAGACTGTGCCTCCAGCGATTAATATTAAAAATCCTACACGTCTGGGTAAAGCATTGAGCGAAACTGAAACCATTGCTAGGATTAAAGAAATTGCGGCTAAAAACAAAGTCTTTAAATCGTACCTTGGATTAGGATATTCAGCTGCGCACACTCCAGCCGTGATTTTACGTAACGTAATGGAGAATCCTGGATGGTATACTCAAGTACTATTTCATTTTAAACTTTAGTATACTCCGTATCAACCAGAAATATCTCAGGGACGATTGGAAGCACTAGTAAATTATCAGACCATGGTTACAAACTTGACTGGTTTGGATGTTGCAAATGCGTCATTGTTGGATGAAGGAACAGCTGCTGGAGAGGCAATGCTTCTTTGCTATGCCACTGCAAACAAAAAGAAGAATGTTTTTTTCGTTGACTCCAACTGTTTCCCTCAAACTATCGCTTGTGTCCAAACTAGAGCTGAAGGTTTTGGAATTAAAGTCGTTGTTGAAGATTTCAAATCATTTGATTTCGCAAAGCACAATGGAAATGTAGTCGGAGCACTTGTTCAATATCCAAATGTCAATGGAGAAGTTCATGATTATGAAGCCTTTTGTGCAGAAGCACACAAGAATGGAGCGTTAGTCGCCTGTGCAACTGATTTAATGTCATTGGCTTTGTTGAAACCACCTGGTGAATTTGGAGCAGATATTGCTCTTGGTAACTCTCAAAGATTTGGTGTCCCACTTGGGTATGGTGGTCCACATGCTGCTTTCTTTGCTGTAAAGGATGAATTAAAGAGAAGAATGCCTGGTCGTCTGATTGGTTTATCAAAAGATGCAGAAGGCAACCAAGCTTATCGTTTGGCATTGCAAACCAGAGAACAACACATTCGCAGAGAAAAAGCCACTAGTAATATTTGTACTGCTCAGGCTTTATTGGCAAACATGGCTGGATTGTATGCTGTTTATCATGGTCCAAAGGTAAGTTATTCTAACTTTAGGGTATTAAAGCCATTGCCCAAAGGATTCACAATTTAACTGCCATTCTTGCTCATAGTGTTACTGCTCTTGGACATAAAGTTACTAACACTTCATTCTTTGACACATTAACCATCCAATTGACATATCCTGCAGATGATTTGATTAAAAAGGCAGCGGATCATGGAGTCAACGTTAGAAAAGTAAACGATGGTACTGTTGCAGTATCACTAGACGAAACTGTTACCAAGCAAGACTTGGTCGATTTGATCAACTTGTTTGCCTCCAGTTCATTCATTGAATCTTTCCAAAAAGGAACTGACAAAGCACCATTCATTTCTGCAAACACCATCGATTTATTAGCCACAGCTTCAAATATCACATCTGACAGTGGAGCAAAGGTATTCCCTATCAAACTTGCTAGAACCAGCCCATATCTTGAACACCCGGTATTCAACTCGTACCACTCTGAAACGGATATGCTTAGATACCTCTACCACTTGCAAAAGAAGGATCTTTCTTTGGCAGATGCAATGATTCCATTAGGTTCATGCACTATGAAATTAAACTCTACCGTTGAAATGATTCCAGTCACTTTCCCAGAGTTTGGAAACATCCATCCTTTTGTTCCTAAAGATCAAGCCGAAGGGTACCAAATTTTGTTTAAAGAATTGGAATATGCACTATCAGAAGCAACTGGATTCGATCATATTTCACTCCAACCAAACTCTGGCGCACAAGGTGAATATGCTGGATTACGCTGTATCAAAGCTTATTTAAAAGCAATAGGAGAAGGACATCGTGACATTTGTTTGATCCCTGTATCTGCTCACGGAACAAACCCTGCTTCTGCAGTTATGAGTGGAATGAAGGTAGTCACAGTTAAATGTGATGAACTTGGCAACTTGGATTTGCAAGATCTTCGAGAAAAAGCAAAGAAATATGAAAAGACTTTGGCTGCCACCATGATTACCTATCCATCTACATATGGTGTATTTGAAGAGGGAATCACTGAAGCTTGTAAAATTATTCATGAACATGGTGGACAAGTATATATGGATGGTGCCAACTTGAATGCTCAAATGGGATTATGTAAACCTGCTGAAATTGGAGCTGATGTCTGTCATTTGAACTTGCACAAGACATTCTGTATTCCTCATGGTGGTGGTGGCCCTGGAATGGGTCCAATTGGTGTCAAATCGCACCTTGGACCATTCCTGCCAGGCAACCCTGTCATTACATCTGGAGGAGAAAAGGCAATAGGCCCAATTTCAGCAGCTCCATGGGGTTCAGCATCCATTTTGCCTATTTCATGGGCATACTTGAAATTGATGGGTGATGATGGACTTCGAAAAGCTACTCAATTAGCATTGCTTAATGCAAACTACATGATGTACAGGCTAAAGGACCATTACAAAGTCTTGTACACCAATGGACATGGAAAATGTGCTCACGAATTCATCATTGACTGCCGTCCGTTCCAAGCAACATCTGGAATTGAAGCTATTGATATTGCAAAGAGATTGCACGACTATGGCTTCCACTCACCAACAATGTCGTTCCCAGTTGCAAACACATTGATGATTGAGCCAACCGAATCTGAATCCTTGGCTGAACTGGACAGATTCTGTGATGCCATGATATCTATCCGCAAAGAAATCAAGGACGTTGCGGATGGCAAGTATCCAAGAGATAACAATGTTCTTGTTCGTTCACCACATACGCAGCAAGTAGTAATGTCTGATAACTGGGATAGACCATACAGTCGTACTTTGGCAGCTTATCCTATGAACTTGCTCCGCCATAAATCCAAATTCTGGCCAACAGTGAGCAGAGTAGATGATACTTTTGGTGACCGTAACTTGATTTGTTCTTGTCCTCCATTAGAGTCTTATGAAGATTAATATATGCAATATTGAATAATTATTCTTGCTCTCTTTAGGAATAACAACCGAGCAATATGTTCATTTCAATTCAACAAAGATTTGAATGACCATTAAGAGACTTTTATGACAGCTAGTATTTTGTTTGGCATTATTTCACAGCGATTCGCTTAATGAAACCCCTGTTGACCATGCGCAAGTCTTTTGCTGTGGTACCAATCGTTCAGATGACTTTTTGTTATCCGATAAAAAAATAAAAAATCGCAAACGGATGAAATCAGACCGCAGCTATCCGTATAGATACTAAAGATATGCGCGGCCCCGATGCGTTCATTTTAATATAGTTGCAGTGAAACTAAGCTTATTTGAACTGGCGCCTCTGATCTTTTTCCTCCTTCCTTTCTGAGACGGTGGCGTTATGGCTTTGTGAAAAAAGCCTTGGTGAAATTTTTCACAACTATAATGAAGGATTTGCTTCCTAGCGATTTGTACAATGAAATCGATAAACTAGACGACAATCTAGCAAAGTCACTCCCTAATCCACCTACATTTCGACAGCCAGTGAAACCAAAAGCAAAGAAAACGGATGAAAGGGACAATAGGAAAAAGTCTCTGTACAAGACTGAGCTCTGCAGGTCTAGAGAAGAAACTGGGGTGTGTCCGTACGGGCCCAAATGCCAATTTGCGCATTCTGAAGCAGAGCTGCGAGTCCTTGATCGTCATCCAAAGTACAAGAGTGAACAATGTAAAACTTTTTGGGAAAAGGGAACTTGTCCTTATGGTAAGCGATGTTGCTTTATTCACACTTCAAAGGACGACGTAAAGGTGCTTGCTTTCTAACGTAGAAACCTCTTATGATCAAGACAGAGAGGCAACGAACCGTTTCAGAAGGTTTCGAGTATGACACCTCATCCCCAGTGGAAATCAAATCGGCAAGGCCATTCAAGGAAATGCGATCTATTCCTTCGTTCGATTATGCAGAGTCTGCTGGAGTGTATAGAAGGTATGACTATCCTTTCGAAGATGAAGATGACTATGGCTCTTTCAAATCTCAAGACATTTCAAATTCACTTCGAAACTATGATGCTTTCGAGCATGCTCGCTCTGTTTCGGACTTTGGAAGCTTAAAGAAGCCGTTCTCGGTTGATCCAAAGCCTTCTTTTGAATCATTTAGAAATAGCTACAAGGAACCAATGTTTGGAAGCAAGTCATTCCAGGACCCAATATCCATGCGCTCATTCCAAGACCCTATTGGTATGCGACAAGACGCATTCTCTATGCGCACATACCAAGACCCACTACCATCTCCAAGTGCGTTCACAAAGTTCCAGGAACCAATTTTCCCAGAATCTCCAGTTAAAAGCAGCAAATCATTCACTCAACCATCTGCATTGCACAAATCATTTGAAGACCTTTCACTCTCATCTCCATCATCCTATGAAACACTTGCTGACAAGAAAATTCACTCTAGCGCAAGCGTAAGTGATCTTGGAAACTCTCTTTCTAAAATGAGAGTTACTGTTGATAGGTCATTATCTAGAAGTAGAAGAGGATTCCCTGATGTATTTAATTCTCAAGAAACATTATTTTCTCCTGTAACACCTGTCACTGGAAAGTTTGATTTATTAAGTCCTCCTTCATCGCCAAAATATTTAAATCAATAATTTATATTACGTTTTTAGTAAACTCGGTTTTTATTTAAAGTTGCTTTTAATTGTTTGTATATTTCAATTTGGGTAGACCAAATGGTTTGGGTATCGAAAGGAAAATGGTTTGGGTATCGAAAAGAAAATGGTTTGGGTATCGAAAGGAAAATGGTTTGGGCATCGAAAGGAAAACAGTTTGGGTATCGAACCCTGGAATAACGAGGTGTGAAACATAGAAACCAGTAATAATATCATCGGATACACAAAAAACAATCAAATCTTTATTCTCTTTCTTCGAAAATCCTGCTCATTTTCTTCGAAATCCCATACTGTGATACTACCATTATAATGCCCCGTAAAGATTTTACTACCAATCCAGCTGATGCACAGTATAGAACTACTAAAGTCGCTTTTCAGGGTCCTCGTCAGCAGCCCCCGCTTTAAATCCCATATCCTTACTCTGCCATCCCAACTGCCACCAACTACCATATTACTTTGCATGTAAAGACAAGTTATTCTGTCACTTAGGGATGACAGCATTGGTAATTGCTCCACAAGAATCGATTCAAAGTCACTTATTTGCCATGAGCGAATGTTTCCGTCTTGGTACCCTGCAATGATTTTGTATTTCATCTGTTTGACAAATTGACCAGTCAAGATACCTGCCACACTATCAATGGTGTGAATTAATTTGCCTGATTTGTAAATGTAAATCTTTCCCAGTGAAGTCATTGCCACTATGATGGATTGAATCTGTCCAACATAAACTATATTTGATATTGTACAACTCAATCTTGAAAAATGGGTGGGATCTTTTGAGCCTGATGCTTGGACAGATCCGCTTTGTTTGGTAGATATCTGCTCCAAATCTTGGCCAAATCTATTCGTGGTATAAATGGTATTATCTGAGCCTAGTACTATTTGGTCCCCAATTTCTATTCTATTTATATTACATATATTGAAATCTTTTCTATGTCTAGTTTTGATATTTAATACAGTGAATCTGCTGCTCGACCCAATATATACTAAATCGCCATCTATTTTAACTGATTCGATTTTCCCTTTCCACCGTCCAATGGTTTCTTTAAAAACACAAGTAGGTAGTGGTACATTTCTATTTGGAGATGTTGGTGGGGTTAAATTGAACCATTCGGGGTTACAAATGGATGTAGTTTCAGGTTCTTGATTATTGATATTCCACAGACTGAGTTTACCATCCCAGCTACCGGTTAAAACCGTGTCTTTATATACTGCCATGCAACATATTGCCTTACTATAGGTTTCAGTGCTACTATAATTGTATGGTACAGTCATCCACAAATACCTTTGTTTCAGATATTCCTTGAAAAAGACGTACAAATCTGGGTTAATGAACAGTACTATTTCGCGAGTATATTTGTTCTGTTATGCATAATCTTCTCCAAACTGAATCATCGGTTATCAATATTGCGAAAAGCTTGCATGTCTGTTTTAACGCGATCAAATCTGAAAAATCCAAGTATTTTGAAATCAATTGCCACAGCTCTGTAGGCAGACTAGATAATGTAGGAGAAAGCAATCTCGATAGCTTGGATTGAATATACTCTATCTTATGCTGCATTTGTTTTTCAAAAAACTTTTTGTTTACGTAATTATAATTTTTGTTTGTCGAGCAAAGTCAATATGATATATGTTTATTCGAGAATTTCAGTGAGCTTCTTTCTTTCTTCCTTGGACAACCCAGAGAGGAGAGAGGCAATCGCGTCAAATTTACCCGTTTTGATGGCAGAGAGCTTTTCAATGCTGTTTTGCAACACAATTTGATCAATCTTTTCCGAGTAAATGTTCTTGTTTTCTCTAATCCACTCAACAAATTGTTGGTCATGGTTGATAACGTCTTTTGAAACATCTTCCTGCAGCCATTCGTTGAAGAGCTTTTGAGCTTTTTGGATTGGCAAGGATGCTTTGGTAGCAATGTCCTTTACGATAGCCAGCTCTTTAATTCTTCTTGACAAGCGGTAGTAAAAGTATTGGCGAGAATCTTGCCATTGGACAATATCACGAATGACTTTCTTGCTATACATTCTGCTTGGTCTGTCATGCAAATCAGCCAATTCAACTGCTGCTTGTTGGTATACTGGTAGCAATTGGGTTTCTAGATCCTTAATCTTTTTACCAATCTCAAACTTTGCAGATTCGGCGGTTTCCTTTTCAAGAGATTGAAGCAAGGTTTTATACTCGGTTTGCAATCGCTCCATAGTATTGATCACTTTAGGAGTACGGTACTTGATTTCCACAATCCCTTCTGGTTCCAACACACCACCACGTGCATCTTCGTAACTGTACATTTCCATAAATTCAGGATTAATAGAAGGATCAACCACAACCCACGCTCCACCACGAAGCTCCCCAACAATATAGATAAAGATTGGCTGCTTGTAGTCTGTCAATGCATCAACGATTTCGGCACCAAACTTGAGTACTTCTTTGGACATGTCACTCTGTCCACCAGAGAACCCTCTCCAATTGGCAAAGATGATTAATGGAAGCTGTTCACCATAGTTAAAGTCTCGGATTGCTTGAGCGGTTTTGAATGCAGAATTTGGATACCATACTTGCCCTGCTTCTTTTACCACTTCTTCTTGAGATGTTTCATTTGCTGGATCAGCATACAAAACAGTTTCAGTAGCTCTAGTTTCGACCGAAATGACACCCATTGGAATACCTACATTTAAATAAGACTTTACCTCCTAAACGAGCTCTACCAACAACAATACCCTGAGCCCATCCTCCAAGAGTTTCTTTAAAGGAGTTTCTATCAAAGAATCCAGATTTATAGGAGCCATCTTGAATACCTCCTTCAAGTAAAATTCTTGGGTTGTAAGCTCCCTTTGGAATGCAGACATCAACTGTACGATGAATAGAATCCTTGGAAGGAATGATTGGTAAAGGAGCATCCCTCTTTTCTGGAACGTAAGAGAGCCATCTAAGAGTTTCTTGGATACCATTAAAATCATTGGAGGCAGTAAGGTGAGACACACCATTGTGGTACATGATTCTTGGACCTCCGAGCTGCAAGTTCGATGCATAAACTTGTCTACCCAAAACTTTGTTTAATGCGGCAGCACCAGTCAAAATAATTGGAGTGTAATCGACTTGAATCACACGTTGACCCAAACGAACCAAGTACGCACCAATACCGACTGAACGGCAAGTGACCAGTGTCAAGGTAAAGATATCCTTGTAAGCCCTAGAAGTTTCACCAGCAATCATACCAGACCCTTGAAGGTTTTCAACACCCAAGCCATGCTGTTGACCAATGATAGCCTCAAGTTTGTAAACAGTTTTGCCTTCGTATACAACAGGCTCAGCTTTCACAGATGGGTTTTCTGAATCCTTGTTGAGCTGATTGTAGTCTGCTTCTTCTACATACAGGTACTCGAATCCTTTTTGAGGTGAAGACGAATCTTTCCATGCAATTTTGTACTTTGACAACAATTCATCCGCCAATCCGATTCTGGCACCGCTATTGGCAGACAAGTAAATACGAGGCAATCCTAAGGAGCGTGCTAATTGAGATCCTTTCAAGAACACTAGATCTTCGAGCGGACCAAAAGAGCCCATCTGGAAAGTAATATCATTGGCAATCACAATCAATTGGCGACCTCTAGGATACTCTGGAGTGTACAATTCCATTTTGAATACAACCATACCGCAGTTATTTGAACCTAAATTAATCATCACTCACCTGCAAGCCGGCTGCTTTCTTCAAGTTCGTTTTCAGAATTTAGGACCAACTCTACACATCTCATTAGCTTTTTAGGAACGTTATCTTTCCAAATATTCTTGAGGGCTTGCTCAAACAATGCTGGGAAATCATAAACATAAGTTGTTCCAAGCAAGTGAGCCTTGTATCTCTTTGGCTGGATAGCATGCTTTGGAGCATGATGACGAAGCACCAACTGTCCATGATGTGGTCCATTTTGAATAGTAGACCCATTTGGAGAAAGAGTTTGCAATACCATCTGATCCTTTTCCTTGATCTGAGTGTACCATGAAATGTTCATTACATATTCAGATGGAATATCGATAATCAAACGGAAAGGAACGACTTGTCTTGAAGTTGGATGGTAGGCCAAGAAACAGATTTCGGCTTCACTAACTCGCAATTTACACAACTGCGAGCGATGACGTTCTAGTAATTGTTCCAAAAACACCTGGACCAAGTCAATTGGCAAGTCGAAAATTGGGATAAACTGCAACAAGATATGGTTGCAATCGGTGTTTGGATAGGTAGACGAGAGCAAATCCAGTGTATTGAGCATATCAATTGTGATTCTATTCGCTTCAGAAATGATAAAGTCTTGGATAGAGACAACGTTTGCAGGGTGAATGATACCTCTGATAAAGAATCTAGTATCAGTTGGATTGGACTTTCCAACTGCGTGGTAAATTCTAAGCCCTCTGGTTGATATTGGACATGGTTTCACGTGGAAGTTGCTTAATCTTTCAAGCTCCAAACGGTGAGACATGAACGGTTCGATATGTCTAATAACCAAATCTTCTTGATAATCTCTAGAAGCCTTGAAAGTAAAGTATCTAGTCTGTTGGTTAGGCTCGTAAATCATAAACGTAACCCGCTTGATCAAGTTTTCTTTGAGGAACTCTAGATGCTCTTGAATGAAACCAGCCAATAATCTTGCAACTGCTTCATCACTCTTGTTTAATTCAGGATTGTTCAAGACAATTGTAACATAGCCTGAAAAATTTTGATCAGGGTTTTCAGCAATTCCCAAGTACGGCAAGACAGATTTTACTTGTTTTACAACTTCATCAATAGACTTGCAAGCAAACAAGACCCCTTTCTTTAGATTATTCTTGTTTGTAATTGGGCTTTCCAAGATATCATCAGTCTCTTTTCTAATGTTTTGTTCAGGGTTGCTGAAATTCCAAGAGAAAATAACTGTATCTTCAATGAAATGGTGATCGAAATAGTTGATGGTGTACGCTTGGTTAGTGCGCATAACATAGGTGTATAGAGCAATAGCACGTAGTGAAATGTCGCTGTCAAAGAAAAAGTCTGGAAGGATATCCAGGATTGGATGACGGGATACGATTAGCCTGCTTAGCTGACTGAAATCGAAAAATACTCTGTCGCCACTCTTTTTCGAGACTTTGGAGAAAATGTTTAAAATGGTAGATTTACGTTCTGCAATACCAGGAAGTTGGTAGCCAATGAGGATTTCTCTAGCTCTAAAAGATACCTTGTTGGTACTCTTGTTGCCGAGCTGCGCCAACTGATCAAGAATATTTGCAAACAGTTTCTTGTGCACTGCTGGGCATTCGCGTTCGATATGGTCCAAAATAGCAAGCACAAGTTCAGATCTTGGCTTTGGTTTAGAATGAGCACGAACAATGTTCAGCACCTTTTCCAAATTGTCCTTGTTTTCATCACGGAGTTTGAGGATTACTCTTGCAGCAGCTGTTGATTCGTACAAGCTTTCGATATCATAGTACTTTTTGAGGATATCTAGTAGAAAGTCTCTTGATCTAGTTTGTAATCCAATCTTGTTCTTGTTTAGGATATCCATTATTGGCTGTAAAAGACCGTAAACAGAGTCCTGTTCATCCAATGGCAATGCTTCAACCGATTTTTTAATGTACCCTTGGATTTCTGGAATGTTGGCCATTAACATGGTTGGGTTGTTTAGCAATTCCTTGCAAGTATCATACAAGAAGGCAGCAAGTGCGCTTGGAATACGAGAATTGATTGATCCTAACACTTCCATAATTTCAAAGAGTGGCAGTTCAGGATTTTCTAATACTTTGATCAACTTTTCTACAAGAACTGATGGATCACTTTTAGGCTCGAAACCATTCATAAGGTTATCCACTTCAACAGACAGTTTCTTTAATTTGTAATGGATTTTCTCGTCGAGTTCAGATTCGCTATGTTAATAATTAGTACTTTGAGAATGGCAAGTTGCCCTGGAATGGAATAGCCTTCTTTACAGCTGATGGATCATCAAGCACCAAAGTAGCAATAATATCACCAGTAGACAAGACTGATGATATTGGTTTGCAAGAGTTGAAGATACCGCTTTCTTTTGAAACTAGAGGCATGTACATTTTCATTACTTCAATTTCTGCATAAGAGTCACCCGCAAAGATATGCTCTCCATCTTTAACCAAGTATCTAATCAATTTACCTGGCGATGGTGATCTTAATTGGGTAGGATCGTTTTCCTTTTCCATCAAAAACGTACTTCCATCAACAACCAAAGTAGTTCCGTTAGGTTCGTCTTTAAGGTACACTACATTGCTTTTACCATTGATGACAACAAGAATACCGCCATCAGATAATGGTTTAGCAATAACATTTAGTTTTTGGTTTCCATGAACAATAGTTAGAGATTCAGGGCCAGTACAAAATACTTGGAATCTGTATTGAATGTTGTTGATGATAAAGTCTGAATTGAATTTTGTAGATAAAGATTCTTGAGATGGCACCTGTCCTTTTGCCAATGCTTTTAAAAAGTATTCATTGTACTCTCTAAAAGTAAGAAAAGACTTTCCAATAGCTCCGCAGACTGCTGGCAGGTTGTTTATGGTTTGTTCCATTTGAACCATCTGATTAGAAGCAATCAGTTTGTCCAGCCAAGAAGTAGTGAATTCATTGTTTTTAAATACTTCATTTTCCAACAATTTGACTAGGTATTCAACAGTAGTGCGGAAATCACCTCTAATAGAGATTTCTTTTAGCGCGACAACTAAATTTCTTCTTGCTTCTTCTCTAGTTTCACCATAAGCAAACAAGTGACCAAATTGCGAATCTGCATATTCGTGTACACCACCAGCAGCATTGACGGAAAAGTAGCCCCACACGTTGCTATTACTTTTAAAATTAAGTTCAAGGAATCTTCCACTGTTTGGTTTAAACCCAGCTTCAGGGTTTTCAGCAGTAATTCTAGTAGCAATAACATGGCCTTTAGCCTGAGGAACTCTTTGAATTTCAAATGATTTCGGATTCTGGAAATCAAAATCAATTTCGTCAGTTCCAGTAGGAGTTAGTCCGTACAATAATCTGATATCTTTAATGTTTGATAATGGGATTCCCATAGCTACCTGTAACTGAGCAGCAGGGATATTTACTCCACTAACCATTTCGGTGGTTGGATGTTCTACTTGCAACCGAGGGTTCAATTCTAAAAAGTAGTACTTTTGAGTCGATGGCTCATAAAGGTATTCTACAGTACCAGCAGACTTGTAACCAACCAATTTAGCAAGATTAACAGCAGACTGTTCCATTTGTCTGAGTATTTCTGGCGGTGCAATAGTAACTAGATTAATTTAAAAGTACCTGGTGCTTCTTCAATGATTTTCTGGTGTCTACGTTGAACAGAACAGTCTCTGCCAAACAGAGCAATAGCGTTTCCATAAGCATCTGCCAACAACTGGACTTCTAAATGACGAGCATCTTGGACTACTTGCATAACAAATATAGGAGATCCAGGAACTTCTCTTTGTACTTGAAGAAAAGAAGAACTGAAATCCTTCTTTTCATAAACCAGTCTGATTCCTTTACCACCACCTCCTTCTGAGGCTTTAATCATTACCGGAAATCCTATTCGCTCAGCGTGTTTCAATCCTTCATTCAAAGTAGTGATTGTGGCTTCCTTGTATAATTCATCGGGAACATTGCAGCCATCTTTAATAGTAATTCCTTGTCCACTCCAGTTAACACACGGTACATTTGCAGACTGGGCGACAATAGTGGAGGCAATTTTATCACCCAGTGACCGCATTGCAGAAGCGGGTGGCCCGATAAAGCAGATTCCCAACTCTGTTAACCTATCTGCAAGAATAGGGTTTTCAGAAGCGAAACCCCATCCAACATAAACAGCATGTACTTTGTTTAATTCCGCAAGTTCTACAATCAGGTCGACATTCGAATAGTTGTTGTGGGAAGCACCACCTGGTATTTCAATGAAATGATCAGCCATCCTGATATATTCCGCATTCATCTTTAAATCTTCAGGGGTACACATTGCGTAAAACTGGATTTCATCCTCACTTCCAAAAGTCTCGTAGGACCACTTTCTGATTGACCTGATGGCTTTGACAGCAGCCATACCATTGTTGGCAATCAGCACTTTTTGAACTAGTCTGTTTCCATTGGATTTCTTTACAAAATCGTCAACTACGTTAGTGAGGATTACCAGTCTTTTTCTTCATTATTTTTTTAGCTTTTTTTTCTGGTTTTAAAGAGAAAAATTAAATTAGGTGGGTGGACGGTTCGCTTAATTAAACTGTACGACGATATCGGGCCGTCATGCATTGCCACTATTTTTTTACTTTTTTTACTATATTCATCTCTATTCAGTTATGATATTGTTATTAATTATTATTTACCTTTATATATGCATTTAATCTTGCTGTTTAATGGTTTTATCCAATGCTATCATTCCACCATCATGCATTGCGCCACTTCATTAAACGAAAATGGGTGTGGGGGTATTTAAATTAAATTTTAGCTTATCTGGTTGCACGAGAATGTTCCTTGATCCTAGTTTCTAGTTTGCGATGGACAGACTTGATGTCAGTCTTGGTGTATCACTACAGAGGGATATTTGTGCTCTATTGATACAGTTGATTCTGGTGTATTGGTTCTAATGAGTTGATTTGGAACACATAAAAGCATTCTAGTATTAACCCATCTGCCAAGCGATATCCAAGTATTAGATTACAAGACCTTTAGCTTAACTTGAGGATTTACAAGACTTTTTTCTTAAACCATTGCATTCATGGACAATGCCATCAATGAAACCTAATGCTATATAAACAGAAACTTTTAAATTTTGAAACAGTATAACTTTTTTTCCCAAAAATGTTTTTTGAATCGCTCTACCCAGATATTCTAGAAAGAAGAATCCTTTACTACCTCAAAGGAAGAGACTTGTTCAACCTCTCATTACTAAACAAGCAAATGTACCACAGGTTCATTGCTATTCGTCTCTTGATTCAACTCAAAATCAAGCCTGAAGATGTTTGGCCCACCTTAGTATTTGATTTTGAACATTGTGACTTGGATTTATCAATATTGAAACAGTTGAATTATAGATTTCCAATGATTAAAGTCAATTCACTCTTGTTTCCTGAAATAGCGCAGTACTTGCCTCCATACAAAGAGTTGAAAGTAAATGTATTGGATCAAGTCTGTTTTAAAGAACTATCTCAGCTATTCAAATCGGATCTAGTAACTCAACTACATATTCCATTATTACCTGGATTAAATGAAACAGATTTGTACTATATAATTTGTAACATGGAATACATGACTAGACTCAAGAAACTAGTTTATCAATCTCAATTCGATTCAGAGATAGCAATGATCCTACAGGAATTCGTTTCTAAATCACAAATCAATGAAATTATACTGTCAAAAACATTTCTTGATCATGAACAATTACACTTGCTAACTTGTCTACAAAACATTGAAAAAATCGATTTATCTTACAATCCTATATTTAACGAGGGAATAGATTCACTATCATTTATTCTACAAGGAAGAGTAAAAAGTTTGATTTTGGATGGAATTGAAATTGGAGGAAGTGATATTTCTATTTTTGCACAAGCATTAAAACACTCTAAATTACAAAAACTAAGTATGATGGAAATTGATTTACAAGAACACGTAGTAGAAATATTTAATGTATTACCATATACGAATATACAAGAGTTTCATTATGGGTATCCTACCAAGGCTGCAATAATTACCTTGGTTGAAAATATAGATAAAACTAGATTAAAAAGCTTGTCATTGCCAATCAATATAGAGTACTTGGAAAAGCTTCTTGAAAAACAAAAACTAGACAGTCTTACCATAGCGACAGATGGAAACAAGGCATGTGAAATAATCAGCAATCAAATTAAATATTTCAAATTAAATAGTTTTAGTATGCCATTCAGTCAAGTCAGTACTGGATTCCAACTGCTATTTCCATCAATCTCTGAAACTGTACTATCAGAATTAGACCTAAGTTTTAATCCAATAGGAGATTTATCAATACTAGAACACTATTTACCCAAAACTAGACTAACTAAATTGAAACTAAATGGATGTGAAATAGGAGATGATGGATTGAAACAGTTATGTAGAGCAATTAGAAAGTCAAAGGTAAAAGAATTACACGTGCATTCCAATTACTTTACTGAAAATGGAATTATTTCACTCTTGTATTTGGATTTGCGTTATTTGAATGTTTCTAATATGGGTATTGATGGTAAATTTATTGATCGAATCAAGAAATCTAGTCTTGAAGTAATATATTGAACACTTGGTATTTGGTCTTTTTTATGGTCTGCATTAGTTGTTTACAGTTATATGGTCTTGACATGAGCCAACCTTGTCAGTACTGCTGGTATGTGTATTCTGCTTTTACTCTTGACAATTTCATGGGTTACTATCTGTCACAGATGTTAATTAGAAGGATTAAAGAACTTGTTCCAGGTTCATCCCTACTATTGGAAAAAGCACTCTTTCTGCAAATATTGGAATACTATTGTTTGATTGGTTTACCACTTATTCAATTTCATTTTTACTGGCTCGTTTGATGGTAATTTTGGTTACTGTAGATATCACAAAGATGAGACTTTTTTATACACACTATACTCTGATTTGTATGCATAATTGTTTAATTGTTGTAATGTTTTTCAAGTATAGATCACTGGTACTAACTAAACGAACCATCGATACAATATCCAGTCATTGGGCATCTTGATTTGACACCAAATAATTAAACTCTTTATTTCTATTTCTGTAATGATTTCCTTGTTCAAAACCAATAGACTTTTTCTATTTCTGTAATGATTTCCCGGTTTGCTGTATTTCAAAATCAATAGACAGACTGGACGGAAAACAAGGCTTTTCAAATCTAGATCGATCAATAATATCAAACTGTCGACTATAAACACTCTGAATGAAGCCACTAAATTAGCATTTAAAACCTTTGAATATCGATTACTTGACATTGTAATATATATTTTCCTTTTAGTTTTACATGTATATTGTCAAAGATAAAGAATATGTTTGGGGTATGTTTAATGGGATCGATCAGGATCGTTCCAGTAACTGTGGTGGTACCAAACAAGTTTTGGCTAAATAGTCTTCTGGAATAGGGCAAGTTTCTTAGAACTGATACAATTTCGTACTTGTCATTTGAATATAATACTAGATTACATATGAGATTGTAACAAGACAGCTATATTAATATAAAGTACTTGGGAAATTGTCTTTTGCGATTCAAAGACTGTTTCGACTATTAAATCAGGATGTCTGTGATTAATCATGGATACATGTAGCTTTTAAGGTAAGGGTACTTTTCACCACAGTCTCTTCCTGTAATTGGTTGTTGTTTTATCCTAATTGTGTAATCCATTCCAACTTTTTTTCGTGATACAATTCGGGTCGTTTGCAATGTACGTGTGATTCAAATCAAGAAGTTGTACCAAACTGAAGATATTTCTTTTGGATTACTATTGCAGATTCAATACAGGTGTATTTTAACACTTTTGCAACCAGTTATTGCCACCATCTTTCTTGAACAATATCAGCCTTGAAAAGAGCTGTAACATGAATCCGTGTCTTGAACAAGGTAATCAAGAACTAATCATCTGGTTGAAAATACTGCAATAAAAATCGTTCTCTCCCCAAGTAATTCTTTTTGGATTTTGCAAATGCCAAAATACAGGGTACTTTGTGCGACATTTAATCAAACCACTTTTCGCAAAAGAACAGTTGAACCGTTGGTTTAATATTTTGCGGTTTATTTAATTTACTAATCACTCATTTACCAAATAATTGTATTCCGGGTTTCCCCATATTTATCCCTCACTTGAATAGTATTGTAAAAGACACTGATAACCCTAACTTCAAAGTAGGGTTACAAAATGATTTCAATAGTAATTGTAGTCTCGATTGATTGTGGATATCCCACTAGGGTAATATTGTCTTATTACTGCCAGAGAACAATGTGATTACCTTATTAGTCAACTCTATACTACAGGCGACTATATAATTACCAGACAACACTAATATTACAGCTTAATTTTATCCGCCATTCTGTATACTTTAAACCATGCATATTCACCCTAACTTGTAATTATTTTTCATGTCCGAATTAAAGATCTCCAAAACCTCATTTGAAAAATATCACATTCCAGAGGACGATAGAGAATATATACTGGGTGTAGATGAAGCAGGTAGGGGTCCTGTACTAGGTCCCATGGTATACGCAATCGCATTTATTCCCATAGAGAAATCAGACAATCTCGATTCACTTGGGTTCAAAGGTATCCTTTTCGTAATTAGACTCTAAAATCCTAAGCGAAGAAGATCGAGACGCTCTATTTGACAAAGTACAGCAAAACGAATGGATAGGATACGCTTACTACTCAATCTCACCCTCAGATATTTCCAATTTCATGCTCCAAAAGTATTTTTAATTTAATCAGAAACAAGTATAACCTGAATGAAATCGCGCATGATACAACTATTCATTTGATCAACAAAGTGTTTGGCAAATTGAAAATCAAAAAGATTATTGTTGATACTGTTGGGCCAGCAGAGAAATACCAAGAGAAACTAAAAAAGATTTTTGACACGGATATACTTGTAACAAAGAAGGCAGATTCGCTTTATCCGATAGTTTCATGCGCTTCTATTGTTGCCAAAGTTACCAGAGATGCGAGTACTTTAAATTAAACGTAGCATTGAAAACAATGTTTGAAAATCACAGTAATTTTGGAAGCGGGTATCCTAGTGATCCAAATACAAAGCAATGGCTGGCAGAGAATGTGGATCCAGTATTTGGATATCCCAATACTGTGAGGTTCAGTTGGTCAACTTGCGAGACTATTTTAGAAAGCAAAGGAGTTTCTGTAGTGTGGGAAAAGGAAATTGAACCAACCAAGAAGCGGGGGGTGTTTTATGATTCTATTGGACTGAAATATTAGTTTTTTTTTATTTTTTTTTTGAAAATGTCTAGTGTTTCAAATGCAATAATTGGAGAGGATAAACCTACTGTGGATGAATCAGCTGATAAAGTTAATATTCTTGGTGAGACAGACTTGGTTCTTGTTTCAAATCAGAATGATGACAGTGGATTAGAAAAAGACAGCACTATTGGAAATTATGGTGAAAAAGAAACAACCCAAGAGCAAGACGGGGAAAGTATGGTTAAAACTGATATGAATGAAGAACAGAACGTAGACAATGTAACGATGAATGAAGAACAGAACGTAGACAGTATAACGATGAATGAAGAACAGAACGTAGACAGTATAACGATGAATGAAGAGCAAAAGGATAAAGTTACTAAAGAGAGTAATGATGCGCTATATTCAATTGATGAAAAAGGAGAAAGGGAAGAAGACGAAATGTCTCAAGCAAGTTTGGTGGATTTGGGAAGTGATTCTAGCTCCGACTCTAGCTCTGAAGAGGAAGAGGACAATGATCAAGCAGAATTAGAATCTGTAAAATCAGAGAATGATGATTTTGAAGTTATAAAGTCCAAGAATGAAACCATCAAGCCTGTTATTGAACCAATCAACATTACTCTTACGAATGAAGCCATTGTTTTATTGGGAAATATCTTGTCCATAGTCGATGATACATTGACTATCAATTCTGTTCAGTCAGGAGAAGATTCTATCGTTGATTTGGATTCACTAGTCTGCACAAAAGATAAAATTGTAGTTGGAAGACTGTTTGATATCATTGGGCAAATCAAAAAACCAATTTACATTATTAATTTCAACAACAATCAAGAAATTCAAGAAAAGAATTTAAAAGTAGGAGACGAACTTTACTATGCACCAAAGTATTCCAACTTGGTTAAAACGAATGGTTTAAAAACTAAAGGATCAGATGCTTCCAATCTGTATGATGAAGAAATTATGGAAGATGAGCAAGAGTTTAGTGATGACGAACAAGAAAGATTGAAAAAACGCGGGTTAGAAGATGGAGAGATTTCATCTAAAAAGAAGCGACCAAACAAACCCAAGAATGAAAAAGTAAAGCCAAGAGATAATAGAAATCAAAGTTATAATCCACCAAATAGAAGCAGTAATCCAAATCAAGGAAACCCGTATAGTCAGCCTAATCCATACACCCAACCAAACCCATACAGTCAACCAAGTCTCCCATATAACCCACAAAGCCAATTCTATCAACCAAACCAGTTTATGCCAAACCAATTTAACCAACAGTACATGTACAACCAAATGAATCCTCAGTTCCAGTTTAACCAAGCATTTAACCAATATCCAGCACAATTCAATCCATATCAACAAATACAACCAGCAAATCCAACTCAAGATATGAACGAACAAGAAAAACAAGCGTATATTCAAAACCTTAGTAATTTATTGCAGCATTTGCAAAAGAAATAAATAAAGATTACAACACATTTCCCCAGAAATGGCTGAATTCTCTGCAGTACCTTGAAACTGTATAAGCATGGATATAGTTATCCACAATCCATTGAGACGAGTCGGTGATTGTGAATGGGATATAATAGAACTTTGGAACAGTTCCGCGGCTGGCAAACATTACAAATGCGACTACTAGGAGCATGCCAAGAATCTTGCGCTCTTTTAACCCAATAGAGTTTGAAAACGCCAATATCTCTTGTTTCGTAGCATCAGGGTTCGCGTCAAGATACTTGACCATTGGCTCAAAGTATTCTTCAAAGTCCTATAATTAATGTAGATTACCAAGTCAATTTGTTTGGTGATGACATTGTGTTCCAAATTGAGAAGAGGGGCAGCTTTTGGAATTTCGCGTTCTTTTTGCTAATGTTAGATGCTTTTACTTGGAGGGGTTCAACAGAGTTTAGAGATACATTGTCATCATTTACATCAGCAGGTAGTGGATCAATTTCATCAGCAACCATCACAATACCAGTGCTACGTTCTGGGTGGTCTGCAGCATAAACGCAGACTTCATAAGTGTAGCATTTAGGAAATGCAGTATCAGAAGGAGTTTCAATAGAAACATTAGACCAAAGTACTTTTTCAGGCTCGGATTGCTCGTTTGGACGCGTTTCAACAGGCATAACAGGCATAACAGGCAAAACATCTTTGGAAACTTCCGCGGTATCAATAGCTTCAAGTTGAATCACAAACTCGCCATTTTCTTTAATAACAGTTGGCATTGGCTGCTCCTATCGTAAGAAAAAGTAATACCAGATCATCCACAGTATGGTCACTAAATGACAATGAAAGAATACCATCGTCTTTATCCTAATATTAAAGCGTGTAATACATCGGAGTTGATGGATATACCACTATCGTGCTTTTCCTATTATCAGCAACCAACTTACCAAGAGCTGAAATGTCTCGGTTTGTGTTTGCGGGAGAGTATTCTCACTAGCAGATAACTCTGGTTCTGGCTTTTCAGGTTTGGTAGTCCATATTGAGTCTATAGCAACCTCATTTTCGTTTGAAATCGTGGTTTCAGTGTTGGTTGATATTTCAGAGGAGGAAGGAATTCCTTGGGCAGCGTCGTCGATATCAATGACCACTTCGGGAAAGGCATGCTCGTGTTGATTTTCCTATGGTTAACTGTTTTTACTTGACTAGCATTCAAAGAGGAGCCAGTATCTTTGCCAGGTCTTTCAAACTAGAGGTTAACTAAGGGCACCATTTTGTAGAGGGTTTTCAACCCACTTTTTATCATTTCATTCAGTTTTTGTAATAAGCTCTTTGTCAAAGTAATAAATGTCGACACTGGGGAATCCATTTTTAGAAAATTTGTAAAGAATACAATGACGTAAGGAGCGTGTTTAAATTGTTTGTTGATCATAGTGCAAACAAACTGGTTGTCGTTCCATTGATTGGATAAACAAATCATATTGTATTCATCTACTATACATTCAAATTTCATAACAAGTAAATCTATCCCAGCCTGTGCAACTTGTTCATAGTAAGTTGGAAACATTTACTGAAATAACCAAGAATGTGTGGAAAAGATTCATCAAATACTTTATCTAATCTCTATTGTTAGCAAGTAAACCCATCAATAGTATCGTTTCTGTTTTCCATAGTGAGTTATCACGCGAGTTTCACTGGGTACAATTTGAAAGAAAAAAAGCTTCTATACTGAATCAGTTGAGGCTGAAATTATTGCTGGCATAGTAAACTATCATTTCCGGCTTACAATTTTAAATTAAATCTTGAGTTGAATGTTATGCGGCTTGACGCGCATAAATATGACTTTCGCATGAGCTTAGAGTCGTAGCGTCTCTGATACTATATTCGACATCATAAAAACACTTTTCTGACAACACTGCGTGTTTAATCGGAGGTTGGAGTTCCATTACTGCTTGGAACATTTTCTTGCTTCAAACAGTACTAGAATGGAATGCAGATATTGACCACTCCAAACTATCTTTAGGGAAATTATTGGACATCAGGTGAAGTGAAACAAATTCATTGGTTATTTGACAAAACATGTGTCAGCTGCGATCCAAAGTTCTATCAAATTGTGGAAATCCATCTCGAGATTTGATCATGGAGCAGTACGGTAGGATTCCCTCTCGTTCAGGTCAAAGTCAGTCTACGATTTGACATTCAAATACAGGCGAATGTGAATCGCATTCGACTGAGCAATCACCACGTCCGAATCGATTACAAAAGAAAAAATACAAGAAAAATTTATATTCAAAGCTTGTGCTTCTTGAACCAGTTGATGAGCCCATTGGTAGAACTGTCATGGTTAGTTACCAAAGATTGGCTCTGCAATTCAGGTAAAATGGCAGTAGCAAGTTGCTTGCCTAATTCAACACCCCATTGGTCAAAAGAGTTGATCTTCCATACGATTCCTTGTACGAAAATCTTGTGTTCGTACATAGCAATCAGAGATCCCAAAGTCTTTGGATCAAGCTTCTTGTACATGATGGAGTTTGTTGGTTTGTTGCCTGCGAATTGCTTGTGCTTTAGCTGAATTTGGAAATTCTAAATCAGAAATATTTAACCTTTTCATCCAAATTGGCTTTTTCCAACTCTTTGCGTACTTGGGATTCATTCTTTCCTCTCATTAATGCTTCAGTTTGAGCGAAAAAGTTGGAAAGCAAAATTTCGTGATGTTTGTTGTTTCCAATTGGGTTTTGAGACACTACTGGTGCCAAAAAGTCTGCTGGGATCAATTTGGTACCTTGGTGAATCAATTGATAGAATGCGTGTTGTCCGTTAGTTCCAGGTTCACCCCAAATGATTGGACCAGTTTCATAATCTGTAATGGCAAGGTTTTCGCGGGTAACAGACTTTCCGTTACTTTCCATATCTCCTTGTTGGAAGTAGGCTGGGAAACGAACAAGGTATTGGTCATAAGGCAAAATTACAAGAGTTTGGGATTTGAAGAAATTGTTGTACCAAATACCAAGCATACCCAGAATAACTGGAATGTTCTTTTCCAAAGGAGTTTCTACAAAGTACTTGTCCATTTCATGGGCTCCAGTTAACAGTTGTAAAAAGTTTTGGTGGCCAACATAAATATCAATTGACAACCCAATAGCCGACCATAAGCTGTATCTTCCACCTACCCAGTCCCAGAATTCAAACATGTTGTTGACATCAATTCCGAATGCAGATACGGCTTTTGCATTAGTAGACAAAGCAACAAAATGTTTGGCCACATGCTTTTCGTCTTTGGCAGCATTCAAGAACCTACAGTCAATTTAAACTTGCCATTGCTTTGCAGAGTTTGCATTAGTGATGGTTTCGATTGTGGTAAATGTTTTGCTGGCAATAATAAACAAGGAAGTTTCTGGATTGATTTTTTTCAAAGTTTCAGCCAAATGAGTTCCATCGATATTGGATACAAAGTGCACTTTAATAGTTTCGTGTGCATATGGTTTAAGAGCCTCAGTAGCCATGACTGGTCCCAAATCAGAACCACCAATACCAATATTGATAACATCAGTAATTGCTTTCCCGGTATAACCTAAGATTACCAAAGATTACCTTTCCATGATCCAGATCGAACAGCATCTGATAATTTACCCATTTTGTCGAGAACTGAAAGCACACCAGGCATAACATCAACACCGTCAACCAAGATTGGCTTTCCACCAAGGTTTCTGAGTGCGACATGCAACACAGCGCGCTATATTAACTCCAAATACCTGTTCAGTAAGGTTGATTTTATCACCCGAAAACATTTTTGCTCTCCAACCTTCAACATCAGCTTCTTTGGCCAATGCAAACAGCAAATCCATGGTTTCTTTGGTAACCAAGTTCTTTGAGTAATCCAACAGAATCTGATCGGTTTGGAAAGTTTGATGGAAGTGGTCGAATCGGTCTTTTTCTTGTTCAAACAGAGTGTTGAGATTGTAGTGCTTTGCTGCCTGTTATTTCTGGTTACCTTTTTCAAAGTGAGCTGCGAGCGCTTTCCATGCTATTTTTCAGCTCAGGATTACCTGGGGATTGAGTTACTGATGACATGAAGATTTGGAAATTAATTTGTAGTTAATGAAGCCTTGTGGCGCAGTTAGTTCATTCGTGAGAGATCATAATATCTATTGACACTAGAATATACATGCTTATTGACGATCATTATAACGTCGAAAGTAGTATGTTTGATTATGATAGTCGCTTGTATAAAATCGCGACTAACCAGACAGCAGTCGCCCAACGGAATAGCCCCATGAATGATTTCCATTAGCCCGACTACAAAAGAATGCAATCTTGCCAATTCATCCTGCGTATAAAGGAAATGAGTTTATTACCATAATCTAAACTGGACAAGATTCAAATTTACCAGTTGAACAAGACCAACAAGTTTAAAAATGGCAAGAGCAAGCAACAACCACCGATGTTCGACTTTGATTTTGTAAAAGCATGCAATTCCAGTGACCAATGTAATCAGAGCAGTTGTAAATGTAAAGAGAATCAATGAACATTCCAATGCCGCCAATACTGGTCTGTCTGATGAATCTATACTTTGTGTGATGTAATAGTAAAGACAGATTGTTCCTGCTACCAATGAAAAGATGGGTGCAATCATAGAAAGAACATCAATGACTTTTTGATAAAGATTGATTTCAGCAAGCGCTTCCGGTTGAAGAAGAGGTTGAGTCTCTTGATTATCCTCTGGCTTTTTGCTTGCTCTTTGTAGCGTAAAATAGCTCAACACTGCCATCGCAATGTGAGATGCAAGCTCGCATAGCAGACCAATCACCACAATGATATATTGATCCAAGAAATTCAACGGGTAATAGGTTCCAGTACCCTTTACAGAAATGAATTTCACATTTTGGCCATCAAAGTGTGCAGAGACATATCTCCTACCATTTGCAGATGCATAGAGAGCTACATTTTCAGGAAGGATATCTTCACTATTGATAGGCTTGACTTGCTTGTAAATAATTTCTGTTCCTTTAAACTTCATTGACAGCGAATTTGAGTTTGGAATTGCTTCAATATTTTCTGAAGCAAGTAAAAAGAATTTCAGGATACCATGCCATATAGTTCTTTTGCTTCTATATTTACCCTATAATTAATTGCTATTACATTGATTCGTTGAGTAACTGCAATGTTGTCTTTGGTAGGTTCAACCGGTTCAAAAACTACACTTTCTGCACTGGATTCTTTTGGATAAAGTACTTTGAGGAAACTTGCTAAAGCCTGGATCCTGTATTGAACATCTGGCGTATTCACAAAAACACCACCTTCATTATATTCAGGGATGATCCAAGCCAATGAAGAGAATCCCATCAAGTCACCACCAAAGTAAATATATAGTTACCTTTTGTCCAAACTTTGATTGTTCCATGAGTCTCAAATTCCCATCCATTTCTGTACCCATTTTCTCCAAACATCAAATGATAGTCCATTGGAGCGCGAGATTGTTTTACAGTATCAAGAGAATGGTAAATTCCTTTTCCATTAAGCATCAGCCCAGTAAAGAATTTCGCGACATCATCGACAGTAGAAACTAGATCCCCAGTAGCGTAATCGTCAATATCATAGGGCTCAATATTCACTTTATGGGCTTCAAACGGAAAGCACAAGTTGTTCAAATCTGTCTGTTGATATGAAAACCCACTTGAATGAATATCCAAAGGATTAAATATTTCCTTTTTCAAGTAATCGCCAAGCAATTCACCAGTGATTTCTTCGATGATAGCGCCAAGAACTACCCATCCTGAGTTTGAATAGCTGGGACCATTCTGAATACCAGGAGAATCAATGAAATCTGTCCATATTTTCAACAGCGTTTCCTTGTGAGATTTTGCAGAGTGAGGAAAGGACACTGGCATCTTCTTTCCGATTCCTATTTCGTCAAACGCAGTTGTATGCTGCATCAAGTCTTGAACTAACAAGTTTTGACTTTCAAGTCTGGATTCTAACCACGGAAGGTATTGAACAACAGGTGCTGTTCTGTTTAACAAGCCTTTTTCAATCAACTGGAAAGCCGCTGTTGCAGTGTACATCTTGGTTATGCTAGCAAACCTCCACAAGTGCGATTCGGAAGGCACACCCTTGGGAGTGCCGTCCAAATTGTAGCAGGATCCGTTGAAAAATTTGACTGTGCGTTGCTCTTCGCCATCGACTTTAAAGAATACAGCAGCAAAGGCATTTGGGTTTTCGGTCCACGACGATTGATTGATTTGCTCCTGAAATTCATTCAACCAGTTTGCCTGCAGTTTGCTTTCAAAGTCCTTTAGACTCGTCCCCAGGACACTGGCAGCTAATAGTAAAGACTGAAACATGGGAAAGATAAGTTGCCGAATTTTTGCTCAATTTTTTGGTAGGTGTGCATGATCAAAGGGCTTGTCAAAATAACACTAGCGATAAATACCTTGAATTAATCGTCATAATTTACAAATATATTCCTGATAGAAAGTCAACAGGTAACTTACCGAGAGTGTCTTTGAGATTTGGTAGTTGTATTATCGAAAAGACAAAATCGATAAAGAATTTCTGATTTACAATAGAGTGAGCTGTTGAGAGTGGCATACTTATCTTGCTTAATTGGGTCTTCATTCGTTGGTGAAATATTTGGCAATAATATTACCAGACTCTCTCAATAAACATATTTTGTCCTAATGGAAGAGAGAAACGTCGTATTGATTCTAGATTCTTTTATTGTAAGGGTAAACACATCAATATAGTCGCGTATAAAGTAGCATTAAACAAATGATCAATAGAATTTAAAGTAAAGCCAAAAACATTTATAAAAGCAATTCAAACATTCTTTCAAGGACGCGGAGGCGGTACTCTTTAGGATAGTTGTCCTTGATCAAGGAGCGGTAGAGGTATGGATACATTTGGTGATTCATGGTGTCAAGAGATTGTATTATCCAGACACAATCTTCTTCGGTAGGAATAGGCAATTCACTTTGGTTTGGTTCAGGCACACCATGTTGCTTTGGGGCGGGTACTTTCTATGTTAACCGAACCTACCTTTTTCTTTAAATTGAAAACAGGTCTCAATTCTCCCCAAGCTCTAGGTTTTTTACCAGCATAAGGTACCAAGGTTGCTGAAGAGTCTTCTTGGATTTGAGTGAGATTGTCTCGAGGAGAGCTGCTAGTAGACCCGTCGGACTTGTCAGAGGTAGAATGGTCACCACCGATAGAATTAGCTTTTGGCTTTGTAGTGAATGCCTACTATTAGATTTGCTAACCCATTTGAAAATAAACCATCGTTTATAGAAAGGCAGGGTGTTTTTTTGCTTTTCCTTAATGCAAAACTTACCTTTTCTGGTTTGGAATACAACGTGGACTGGTTTGAACCACCTTCGAATGTTACACTTTCAACGCTCTAGCATTAACAGACGAGTACGGTAGTAGCTGCGACATTGCTCTGGGTTTGGAAGCTCATCATTTTGATTTTTTGTTGGTGGATATCGCGAAACCTGCCCG
Source organism: Boothiomyces macroporosus (assembly GCA_027604185.1). NCBI lineage: Eukaryota > Fungi > Chytridiomycota > Chytridiomycetes > Rhizophydiales > Terramycetaceae > Boothiomyces > Boothiomyces macroporosus. The sequence goes on from JADGKB010000052.1 coordinate 28,758, forward strand.
CTATTTATGCTAATCACAATGGTGTGTCGTCATTCAAACATTATACGCAGTTGGAAGCTGAAATTCTAATCATAGAGGGTTTTATGTACGAATAAACAAAGCTACAGATTCGATACGTCGCGGCTTTCGCTTGGAAAGACTTGCGCAAACCAAGGGCAATGTTGCTTACTTATTGCAGCTATAGAACATTATTTAAATAGATTTGAGACTTTAGAACTCTAAATGTAGTATCCAAACTATCAAAATGTAAAGGGATCCTCCACTCACGAATTGAAAAGTATCAAAGTAAATCCGATACGCATATGAATAAAGCAACTTGAAATCATCGTACGGGCTAGTTTGAACAGTTTCCAGACTGTTACTAGATCCTTTTCTTTGTTTCAAAAGCCAAAAATCCATGTCCGGGTGATTTCGGTTCGGACATGTAAATTGACTGTATTTTTGACTGAAATCAAACGATAATGCTGTAATAGAGGTAGGGAGAAAAGTTCATTACTGAGTAAACCTTCATTCAGATATGTTATTGGATCGAACTGTTCTTCTCATACTATGGTATGCGTAACAGATACAACTGAAAGGTTAATATCCTGGTGATATGGACCATCTTTATTGCATATTTCAATACTGCAAGTAATCGAAAAATACAATGTTTATCCAAACCGCATAATTTTTTTTCTCCAAAAATTTAAGCAGATCAATTTGAAGCCAGCTTGTTGACTGCTATTGAGAGACATGAAGTTGTCTGTCAATATTCGTGCAACAATAACTGGTGGCTTTCGAGTTACAATAACTGATGGCTTTCGAGTTACAATAACTGGTAGCTTTCGAGCTACCTTCAATACCACATTCAGTAGCGATACAGGGAAGGCATTACCCCAATCTAAATTATGGTATTTTGAATTTGATGATGTGTATTCACGATAAAGCACTGTAAATCGTTTGATCTAGCATCACTGTTGCAAAAAAGTCTGAATCCCAAAATTGTGATTTATTGGGATTAAATCAACCTTTACACTGTTCTGTATTTTATTAACAGTGTGGAAACGGTTTGTTTTCACTTTTTATTGAAGAGTGTAAAATTGAGCGCTACTTGTCAAAATACAAGGTGCGGTACTGAAGTCATAACCACGGAACCCTTAAAGCATGGTTTTCTTAATATTTGGTGAGGCTTGGTCATGACAACCACCAATAACAAGCTGAGTGGCGCATTTAGTGAATAGCAGTCCTTTTTTTGAAGTAGATGTTGGACCAAAAAGATTTTGAACCAGTTAAAATCAACTTTAACAATTAAATTTGAATTATTGCTGCATATTTGTACAATATCACCCTGGTTTTCCGATGGTCACAACTATTTCAGATATTCAGTTCTTTTAAAACTTGCCAGTTTTCAACAAAAAGCTGTCTCGATGCTAGTACAATTATTTAGATGCTTTCTATCAACTTTTTCTGTGCTGTTAATCATATTAGTGGTTCCTGTTGAAATCTCAAAAGAACTGCAATTTCTGGAAATGGAAAACACAGCAATAATCGAATGAAAAAGCAGTCAGGAAATATTTATTATATAAATTAGCTCTTTTAAGCTAGTTGAGACTACTTTGGAATGTCTTTCTCGCGTTTCGTGGAGTTTAAATTGTGAGACAAAATATCGAAAGTCCCTAGAGCGGTGTATATAATTGAGATTTTAATCACACAATGTTGATCTATTAAGCTATGTTTGGTGTTGTATTGTACTGCCCAACCGTCCCAACTCGGAAAACAGAAAATGGTCTTGTTTGATACAGAAAATAGTCTGATCTCGAGGGTTTTTAATTATACTACTGCATTTTGTGTATGTCATTAAAAAACGGTTAGAACTCAAGTGTGGCTAAAGAGATCAAGTTGGAGAGGTACAAAGAGAGTGTTTAGAATAGAAAATGGGATGTAATAGAAAGGCAATTTCGATAGCCATAGCTACCGGAATTCAATTCCGCTATTTTAAGGCAATATTAAATACTTTTTCCGTGCTTGCTTTTCTGCGAAAACGAATCTGGAACCAAGAATGTACTATGGTGTGACGATGTGACTCGGAAACTGGTGAATATAACACTATTCAAAGGTAGAATCTCTCTAATAAATGCGATTCTACCCTTTTATTCCGTTTATACCCCACCCATTGAAACTACCATCCATTCAAAAACCGTCATCCTTTAAAAATTTTGGCGTTATTTTGTGCTGTGTCTCTAGCCTATATTTGGAATGCTTTTTGAGTTTAGAATGAACACAAACCACAGAATGACAGCCACCATCAGTATAAATACTCGTTAATCTTTAAACGAGTAATCAAAAATGAAATTCGCTATCGTTGCTTCTGTTGTTGCCGCTGCTGATGTCGCCGTTGGGAAAGGTAATACTACCACCACTGTTGCAGTCAATAGTACCACCACTGTCCCAGTTGCTGCATCTACCGTTCCAGTAACTACTACCAAAGTAACTACTGTTAAACCAACCACAGTCCCATGCACTACTACCACCACTCAAGCTGGATACAAGCCAGTTACCACTACTTCCAAGCCAATTTACAATGCTGCATTCGAAACCTCATTCTCAATCGCAGCTGTAGCTTGTGCATTTATCGCTGCTTTGTAATAGTCAACTAGAATAAATATTTTGCGTTCATTAATTTTATTATTTTCATTAATGTTTCAGTAATGATTCATCAAAAGCGTTTTGTGCGACCGAGCTTTGTGTCGCTAACAGAATTTTCAGTTTCAAGGAATAGAAAAAAGGAAAGAGTGTTCGGTTATGGTGACCGAAAGTAAAGAAAGAATAAAGACGAAAAATCCCTCTTTCCATCCTCTTTTTATTCATTTACAGCTCTTATCAATTATCACCAGAGAGCATAAGACTGAAAAAGACGCCGCTCCCTTTGAGTGGATTTTCAAAGGGCCTTCCTTTTTAGTAAACCTTTGCGGTTAGCGGGTACTATAAAACCAAAAAAAAGAATAAAGTTTTTATACTTTAGAATGATCTCTCAAATCGTCTTTGCTGCTGCCGTTTCCGCCCAATACGCACAAACCACCACCACTACTACCACCACTGTTGCAACCACCCCATGCACCACTGCTGCTCCAACCACTACTCCATGCACCACTGATGCTCCAAAAGCTACCACCACTCCATGTGATGTTCCAGTAGTTACCACCCAAGCTGCACAACCAGCTTACACTTCCCCAGCTGCCAACGTATACAATGCACCAGCAACCACCACCACCAAGGCTGCTTATGGCGGTCCAGTTGTTGCTGGATCTGCTGCCAACGTTGCATCAGTTGCTGCTTTCGTTGCTGCTGCTTTCCTCGCTCTCTAAATATAAGTATTCCATGTTTAAATATATATATAATAGAGTTTGAATTTTTTTGTTTAAACATTCAAAGTTTTGTTGGGCTCTTTAAGAGTTGATTAAGTTGCTATTTAGCCGCAGCAAAGATATAAATAGGGCAAGACAGAATAATCTTCATGTTCTTTTTGCTATTCAATTTATATTTGTCTCTCTGTACTGAGCTGTCTTTTCCAACACATTCTCCAGCACACACCTTTACACAAACCAGTACGAGCCAAACAATCTATTCAACAACAGAAACACCTAAACAAACGAGCGAACTAACCTATCCAACAACAGAAACACCTAAACAAACTAGTACGAGCCAACCAACCTATTCAACAGATAAAGAAACTATTTTACCAAAAGCTATTCATCTTGGTCCAGATAAACAAAACTTGTCAAGTGGATCAATTAAGGCCAAATTTGTCCTTTTTTTATTCATGCTACTTATTTAGAATACATTTATTAACTATAATTTATCAATCTTGTATTGATGCTGTATCTTTAAATTGAATAGGATCATCTCCAGCCTGTTGGTATAGTGAATCCCAATCAAAGGATACCTGCTAATCATCAATCTCTTTTTCATTTCAGTAGACCATTTACTACTGGTTGCAAGTACACCAATAGTATTCGGCTTAAAAGAAAGCGTACCTTCCAGTTCTCGTATTATATTTGTTGAAATTGTTTGGTCTTTGCATTGGACTATTATTGGGATAGAGTTGTACTTGCCTAGGAGGTCTATGCCTTGGTCTCCCTTTCCTCCTACCCTTTCTAGAGTCATGAACTGCGAGAGATAGTTTTTGATTACTTGTTCGTATAAAATTCCTTTTTGAACAGATGTAATTTTCATTAGTTTATTTTTCAATTATTATTGATATCTTTTGATTGAATAGAGATAGGGTTAGAGTTAACACAGTCAGATTTAAGAGATTGATAATAGGATAGAGTTAGAGTTAACACCGCCAGATTTAAGAGATTGATAATAGAGAAAGACTTAAGGTAACAATAGAGAAAGACTTAATAGAGATAAAATAACAATAGAGATAGGGTTAATAGAGATAAAATAACAATAGAGATAGGGTTAACAGATTTATAGAAACAAATCAACAAAAGAAATAGATAATATAAATCTCTAGGGCTTTTCAAACATTAAATTTTGAAACAGGTTTCACAAAAAACATGGACTGCACAAGCTTGCAATCGCTATTCCAGTCATTGAACTACAATACCAATACAACCAATTGCTGCTACATGACAGGGATACAATGCACTAATGGAAGAATCAGTGAGTTGCGGTTACAAAACAAGCAAATGAATGGAACGATTCCTTCTAAAATTAACTTGGATTTGACTACGCTGGACCTATCTGGTAACCCAATTACAGGTAAAATACCAGTCATCTCTTCGCTAGTGCAGCTTTATTTGAATATGACTAGTATAAGCGGGCCTATACCACCAGAGTTGGGAAGCACTCAACTAGAGTACATTTACTTGCAAGATACTCTAATTAACGGAACTATTCCACAAGAGCTAGGCAATTTGAACCTCATTATGCTTAATTTGACAAATACCTCTCTAACACCAGGATCAGCAATTCCAAACTCAATAACTCAATTGAGCCATTTCCATGATTTTGCAATTGGTGCTACTACTAGTATTGACTTTGGCAAGATTTGGATTATTTCTGGTGTTATTACTTTGCTTATTCTGGCAATTGTTGGTATTGGTTTAGTCTTGTTTTTCTTTTCAAAGAGAGGGAATCCTCCTCCTGAAGATAAAGACTCTGTAATTAGCGGCAGTACTGCTGTTGAATCATTAGAAATAGATTTGTAATATTTGTATTTTTTACTCAGGGATTTACAGTCTCAATCCATAGAGTAGATTTAAAGGGTGTTAAGTATCGAAAAGTTTGTTTTAAGAGTTAAAAGTTTGTCTTAGGAGTTCAAAGTTTGTTTTAAGAGTTAAAAGTTTGTCTTAGGAGTTAAAAGTATTGAAAAGTTATTAGACCACTAAAATCTTGGACAAAAGGATCCAAAGAGACTCAATTAGAGTTGCATCAGAAAAGGTTGTAATGTGAATGAATTGTTTGATATCATTAAGATGGATTTCTAGATTGCAGAATTCGCTCTTCATCACTTGCAACTAAAGAAAAATGAAATTTCTTTTCGCTTTATACAATTTGTCACGTGATACAAATACAAAATAATACTGTTAAAAATATATTGCTCATGCTAATAGTTGCTTGGTAGCTTTAGGAGTAGTTTCAGAATTCAAATGAACTGTACTGAATTTAACAACATTAAGCAATGGGTTAGTGTCATTGCCGCCATATTGTTGAATAGTCTTGACTGAGGCTCTAATCTACATTAGCAATTATTACATTGATTTTGGATTCTTTAGCAAAAGCACCGACTGGATCGATATGATCGTGGAACAAAATGGAAGCAACCATTATTCTTAAAAATAGCGCATCGCCATGAGGTTGGGTTTGTTGTTTAGAGACTTTGTTGTAAGAGACACCAGCAAGGATAGCAAAGCAATCACAGACATGGTCTACTTTTAATTGGCGCTGAATTAGTATTATTTACCATAGTGACACCAGCAGAAACAGCATCAATCAAGGCTTTTGTTACTGGGTTAGAATGAGCAAAGAACAAGGACATTCTGTTGGCCAATTCATCAGAAACGACATTGCCACCACTTGCATTTGACATTTTCATTCTGGAAACAGTTCTGCGGTAATAAGAAAAGTCATTTTGAATATTTGGATTTCCCATCTACGTTAACAAAAAATACTTTTAATAAATCAAACTGAATAGCAAAATTGAGGATTAATGCTACTTGGAATGCCGTTGCTTGATATTTTTCAAAATTAACAGTTGGATCCTGAGAGCACAAGAACCCTAGTACTTTAGGGAACAACTGTTCTAATTGCTGTGCGAATTCATAATATTCCTTTAGCTTTGCTACACAAGGAACGACTGCTTCCCATGCTTGATCATCATTCTGTTTACTAGGGCTTGAAATAGCCTACATTAATAGAAATTACTTGGCGAATAAATTCACCGCATCCAGTGTATTTCTCAATTGATTCGATATATTCCTTGTAACTTTTAGCTACTTGCGCACACTGAGCATAGATTTCTTGTTCGTCAGGTGTAGGCTGAGCTATATTAATATAGGATACCATTGAAATCAATTGGAATGTCGATTGGGTTTGCTTCTGCTTGGCCCTTGAGTATCGATAATAATATTCCCATTGGAAAAGTTGGATTCTATTTGCGTGGAGGAAAAGGCGCCTCAGTGTGACCTGTCACGATTATTGGTTTGTAGGAGATAGTAAGATAATAGTAGGTTTATTTTTAGGAATTCTCTTATCTACCTGGTTTGTACTCTCTCTATCAGGATTGTTGATTTGTACACTAACTGGTATTTCTTTTATGGTAGGAATGCCTAGTAATTGCTTGTTTATAAACCACCTCTGCCAGGAAAGTAGTTTCTTTTTTATAAACCAACTCAGGTGCATTTAAAACTACTCTAATCCATAGACACAAGACAGAAATTATTTTATTTTGGAATAGAATTCATTAAATGCATCTGAATAGCTTGCAAAGGATCAGATTTAAACTCTTTTAATTCCAATATCTTGCCAAACCTATTCATTTCTTGCTTTCTTAAATTCTTTTTAGAAATTCCTCGTTCTTTCTTTTCTTGTGTAATTTCCGGAATTGCAGTCTGCAGTTCTTTAATAGTCGATAGAATAGACTCTTGTTTTTTAGGTTTAATTGGTTTAAGCAAGTGTCTGGTTGGTTTCTTGCGCTCTTTTTTTGATATCTTGCCTGTGGTTTTCCTTGTCTTTATCTCCATTTTTATTTTTTTTTTTGAAAAAGCAGAGTACTATTCATGCGAGTCTAACACATATGATTCGTTTATATTCATGTATATCTGATTCATAATTATTCATGCAAGACTATGTGCTGAATTCAGCCATTTAGAACAATTCTTCCATCTACAAGATAATCTAAATCAACAGTACGTGTTGATTAAAGAACCATGTAGAGTTACCATCGAAAATATCAACCAAATAAACAACCTCGATTCTATATATCGTCAATTCAAATGCCAAAACTCAATCATATGCTTCCTAGAAATCACATGAAGCACGAAAATGGAAAGTCAAATTTTCATTACCCCGCAACTGGAAAAATCCTCTTTCAAACCCAGCGTTGAATAACCAAATGCAATTGCAATCAATTCTTATTCATTATTACTATTACTCACCTTCCTTTTTGGTTAAATTAAAAAGGTAACACAATCTCCTTTCATTGTGGCGCATGCACTATAAATTTGACTGGAAATTTCTCATCTCGTAAAAATGGCTATTACTAAAATCCTCGCAAGGTATCTTGTAATTTAATCAGACAAATCTTTGACTCTCGTGGTAACCCAACCGTCGAAGTCGATCTCTGGACCGCCAATGGTTTATTCAGAGCTGCTGTCCCATCTGGTGCAAGTACCGGTATTCATGAAGCATTGGAACTCCGTGATGGCGGCAAAGATTACCTCGGAAAATGTAATTATCGATTAATCATTAGCTGTATTGAAGGCTGTTGAAAATGTAAATAGCATCATTGCCCCACAATTGATTGCTTCCAAGCTTGATGTAACTGATCAAAAAGCCATTGATGAGTTTATGATTAAGCTTGATGGTACCGAAAACAAGGGCAAATTGGGTGCCAATGCCATCTTGGGTGTCTCCATGGCTGTTGCCAGAGCTGGAGCAGCAAAAAAGAATGTCCCATTGTATCAACACATTGCTGATTTGGCTGGAAACAAGGATGCTTTCATCCTCCCAGTTCCATGCTTCAACATCATCAACGGTGGATCCCACGCTGGCAACAAATTAGCTATGCAAGAATTCATGATTCTTCCAACTGGCGCTTCTTCATTTGCTGAAGCAATGAAGATTGGTTCTGAAGTTTACCACCACTTGAAAAAAGTCATCAAGAACAAGTATGGACAAGATGCTACCAACGTTGGTGATGAAGGTGGCTTCGCTCCAAACATCCAAGACAACAAGGAAGGTCTTGAACTTGTAAAGACTGCCATTGCATCTGCTGGTTACACTGGCAAGGTAAAGATTGCTATGGATGTTGCTGCTTCTGAATTCTACAAGGACGGCAAGTACGACTTGGACTTTAAGAACCCACAATCAGACAAGTCCAAGCATTTGACTGGTGCTCAATTGGCTGATTTATACAGATCCTTTGTTGCCGAATATCCAAGTACTTTTTATTAACATTAGTTGTTTCTATTGAAGATCCATTTGACCAAGATGACTGGGATTCCTATGCTGCATTGACAAAGTCTGTCCCAATCCAAATTGTTGGTGATGACTTGACTGTTACCAACCCAAAACGTATCCACACTGCTATCCAACACAAAGCAGTCAATGGCCTCTTATTAAAAGTCAACCAAATCGGAACTGTTACTGAATCAATTGAAGCTGCTAAATTGTCTCAGGCTGACGGATGGGGTGTTATGGTTTCCCACCGTTCTGGAGAAACTGAAGATACTTTTATTGCTGACTTGGTTGTTGGTTTAAAGACTGGACAAATCAAGACTGGTGCTCCATGCAGATCTGAACGTTTGGCAAAGTACAACCAACTCTTGAGAATTGAACAAGAACTTGGTTCTAAGGCTGTTTATGCTGGTGAAAAGTTCCGTCGCCCATTTTAATCTTAATTAAATAAATCCGATTATAGCAACCATTTGATATATAGTATTCCGATGATATATCTCTTTGTGTAACTGACAGCATATGAATCTAGTAACTAAAAGTGTATGAATCTAGCGATTGACAGTGTATGAATCTAGTGACTAAAAGTGTATGTATCTAGCGAGACAGTGTATGAATCTAGTGACTAAAAGTGTATGAATCTAGCGAGACAGTGTATGAATCTAGTGACTGACAGTATACAAACAGAGTAACCGACAGTATACAAACAGAGTAACCGGCATTATACAAACAGAGTAACTGACAGTATGCATGTATATTAATACCTAGTAGCTAACTGTAATGAAAAAGTATCTGATAAATTAAATGCAGAAACTTTTACAAGTAATATTTAATCTCATATTTATTGCTTTTTCATTCCATGAATGTTATTACGATGAAAGTTCCAAGCAGTTTGCACGATAGAATCAATAGTATCATACTGCTTCTTCCATCCCAACACAGTTTCAGCTTTTTCAGACGACGCAATCAACTTGTCTGGATCACCAGCACGTCTAATTTAGTACAAATTACCTCTCTTTGACAATTGCAGGGATTGGATGGCCAGTCACTCTTCTAGCGGCTTCAATGATTTCTTTTACAGAGTATCCCTTGCCTGAACCGAGATTGAATCTAGCAGATACATTGTTCTTTACCATGTACTCTAACGCTTTGATGTGGGCTGTAGCAAGATCAGTTACGTGTACATAGTCTCTGATACATGTACCGTCAGGAGTGTTGTAGTCATCACCAAAGATATACACCTGTTCTCTTTTACCTAAAGGCACCTGGAGCACAATTGGAATCAAATGAGACTCTGGTTCGTGATCTTCACCCAAGTCTCCTTTTGCGTCTGCACCACAAGCATTGAAATAACGGAGACAGACGTAGCGTAATCCAAATGCTTTGTCACACCATTTAAGGATATTTTCCACTACTAGCTTAGTATCACCATAAGGGTTGATTGGCATTGTCCTGTCATCAGCTTCAATCGGCATCTTTTCAGGCATACCAAACAAAGCGGCGGTAGATGAAAAGATAAAGTACTTTACACCGTGTTTCTGCATTGCTTGTAATAAAGTGATTGTTCCAGAGACATTGTTTTCAAAATATTTCAAAGGGTCAGCGCAACTTTCACCGACTTCAATAGAAGCGCTGAAATGAAAGACGGCTTGAGGCTGGTGCTTGCTAAACACACGTTCCAAATCATCCTTGTTTCTAATATCGCCAATCTCCAATGTAACATTAGCAGGAACTGATTCAGCGTGTCCTTTTGATAAATTATCCAACACTACGACAGAGTACTTTTCCAACTTTGTTATTTCACGGACTAGATGGCTGCCAATGTAACCCGCTCCTCCACAGACTAGAACCTAGGTTAATTTGGTTTTACTTTCATTTTTAATTTGCAAGCTTTTTTTTGAAGCCACGTTGTTGAACACTGCCATAAAAATATTTTCGTGTTTGTTTGATTTGAATAAAAAGACTGACCAGCTGGCTAATCGCAAATGATTTGCTTTAGTACTGACGGATATTAATAGCCAATCGATAAACCAGATTAGTTTCGCTTGGTTTCTCAGTTTTACGCGTGGGCTCATCCTGGTGACTGAAAAGAGTGGTTAAGATTCAATTTGTTCAAAGGGTTGCTATGCTTAAATGCTCAAGCAGTACACCTGCGGGTTATCCAGAGTTAAAACAGTTTATTGAAAGAGATGCTTGACTTCTTTAGCCCATTGCTCAACGGATGTCCATCTATCACCAATAAGATTTCCTACATCACGAGTATAAGGAGTTCCTTTTGCACCTTCCTTTTCCAAAAACCCAGCAAATTGCTTAATGTAAGATGGAGCCTGTAGTTCAGAAGCAGGGATAATCTCATACTTGAAAGGCTTCCATTCTTTTTGAAGTATTTCAAATATTTCTGTTATATTTTGCTGCTTTGGCCCATTCATTTCATAGTGCTTTCCATGATGCTTTTCAGGACCATCTACCAAACAAATCGCGGCACATTCACCTATATCTCGTGTGTGCACAGGGCTTAATACATAATTTGGAATCTTTACTGTGCCACCATTATTGATGAGATCCCTATACATCAACAAGTTAGAAATGAAATATCCTCCTCTCAAAACAGTCCATTTCAGCCCTTTTTCCTTTTCAAACTGTTTCAACAATGCTTCTGCTTCAACAAACCTATTTGCAATTTCAGAAATGATTTCCGGTTGGTGAACCGTCCAGCTTCCAACTAAAACAATATATTCTACCCCTTGATCAACCGCTTCTTTTATCATTTGGCATGTCATGAATGAATCATTCTCGAATCCTTCTTTGTGATCATGAGGAGTAACAATCAATGCGCTCTTCATTGAATGGAAAGCTCGTTTCAAATCATCCCTGTTCATTGCGTTGATATTTGTTAAGATGTACTTTGAAGGAAGGTCTTTAGGAGTGCGAACACAGCATCGCACTGGGATATCGAGTGCGGCAAGGCTATTGACGCAAGCCAACCCAGAGTTTGACCCTGCTGGAATAACAACAATTTTCGGTTCCATGATTACTTTTGCGGAAAAAACAAATTCACTGAAATGAAGATGAATAGATTTAAAAAGAATTGGAACTAGGATTGAATTTGATCCTTAAACTTGTATTATATTTCAGTTGAAATTTTTTTGCAAATCAGAATGGCTCTCGTTCCACATTCCAACCCTACACCGCTATACAACTTTCAAGCCCCAAAATCAAATACCATTTCGTATACAAACTACAGTCAGAATGATATCAAGACAATGGTGTTTATTTCAAGTGATTTAATTGCTAATCATAGGTACTTTTTATATGATCATAGGAATCCCGGATGAAATGGATGATGATGACCTGATGGAGATTTTAGCATTGTGCGGGACTGTCAAATTATGGAAGAGAATCAAGAATGCTGACGGGACAAGGACTCAGTTTGGATTCTGTACATTTGCCGATCCAATGGGGGTGATCAGAGCCATGCGAACGCTAGTACATGAAGACTACCCATTTATCGTCACTTGCGATAATATTGCCAAAGAGTTCCTCAGGACTCACCCTGAATTCAATTCAAAAAAGCCAGATAAAGCAGTGCTGGATAAGATGAAGGATTTATTTGAACCAATTAGGAATCCTGAAGCATTGAAATACATGCGCCAGATTGGAGGAGGTATTCTGTCTTAACTGTAGGTATTTTACTATTAACAAGACGCACCAAAGTTACCACCAGAGCCACCAGCAGAGTCTTTAGAGGTTAAACACCAAGAAGAGAATGAGGAAGAAGATAATATACAGGATTTAAAGAGACAAGAAAAAAGAGAACAAGAGCGGATATTTGCTTTTCAAGAAAGAGAGAAAAAGTTTGAGCTGAACCAAGTAGCGAGAATAAAGAGATTCCAATCTGATTTAGAAGCTGACCAGGACTATGAAGTAAAGCGACAAAAAACAAGAGAGACTTTACTGGAAAAATGGAGAAACTATGATGATGACTTGGAAAGAGAAAAGGGGGAAGAGGAATATTACAGAGATCCGTAGGTTCTATTTGATAATTAGGGCCAGATGGTGGGCAAAGAGACAAAGAGAAAGGCAACGTGAAATTGACTATGATAACAGAGATCGATCAGCCGAAGAAGAAGAAAGAGCATTTGCAATGGCTCAAGAACGAGAATCTGCACAAAGAGCTGAAGAAGAAAGAAAAAGACAGGAAGCTGAACAAGCAGAAAGGCGTCGTCATAATAGAAATCAAGAATTACATGAACAAGAACAAGCAAAGAAATTCAAGATTACTAGAATCATGACAAAAGAAGAGCGTGTATCTGCTATTCAAAACCTTGTTTCTCGTATTCCAGTAGATAGGGAAGGAATTTGGCAGTACCCTGTAAAATGGCAGTACTTGGACAATGTAAGGTTCACTAATGTAGATTATTGAAAAAAAGCTGGAAGGGTTCTTGACTAAAAAGATTAACGAGTACCTAGGAGATACTGAAAAAGTATTGATTCGCTTTATAATGAAAAAGATTGTTGGTCATGCTCATGTGCAAGAAATCTATGATGAACTTGAAAAGCTGTTGGTTGAAGAAACAGAAGTATTTGTATTGAAATTGTGGAGAATGGTTATTTACGAAACTGAAGCTCGTCATGCTGGGTTATAATATATTTTCATATTAAGACTGTTCAAGTTCAGTCTCGTTTTGGAATGGGATTGGTGACCAAGTTCAGCCTCGTTTTGTACCATCTTGGAGATAGTATGCCAGCAGACCATTCAAATTGATAAAAAACTGGAGCTGTCCTCTAGTCTACTTTATGGGGTGGACAAGCAAGTAGTAGATTATATAGCAAGTTTAGTTTGAGCTCAACTATTGGATAATAATTGGTATGCCAGCCTAAAGATGTACTTATAGACACCGCTAGTAATCCCAAGGCGGATATGAAATGGCAATTGCAGGTTTTCAAATGCTGTTGTGATGCTCTCTTTGTGAACGTTTGCAGGAGTGGCGTGAGGCAAATTGAAAAGCACAACACGCAATCAACAAGTTTGATTTTTAATGACAAAAGCGCTGATTTTAGTAGGAGGGTTCGGAACCAGATTGCGTCCGCTTACTCTCACTCTTCCGAAACCTTTGGTGCAATTTGCTAACAAGCCAATGATCCTTCATCAAATCGAAGCACTCGTCAAAGTAACTTGGAATTGATATTAGGCTGGAGTAACAGATATTGTGCTTGCGGTAAACTACAGACCTGAAGTCATGGCAGATTTTATTGCTAAATATGAAAAAGAACTTGGTGTAAACATTACATTTTCAGTTGAAACTGAGCCTTTGGGCACTGGTAATTAAAATTTCATAGTAGCTGGTCCGCTAGCATTGGCTTCTGAAATCTTGGGTAAAGACGACTCTCCATTTTTTGTATTGAACAGTGATGTTATTTGCGATTTCCCTTTCGAAAGCATGTTGAAATTCCACAAAGACCACGGATCTGAAGGAACCATCATGGTCACCAGAGTAGATGAACCGTCCAAATACGGTGTTGTCGTGTGCAAGGGAGATACTTCAACCATTGAAAGATTTGTTGAGAAGCCGCAGGTGTTTGTTTCAAACAAGATTAATGCTGGTCTATACGTCTTCTCTCCTGATATCTTGAAAAGAATCAAGGTAACCAATAGCTTATCCTAGCCTGTTCCAACGTCTATTGAAAAAGATATTTTCCCTGTGATGGCGTCTGAATCAAAACTTCATGCAATGGAGCTGCCTGGATTCTGGATGGATGTTGGTCAACCTAGAGATTTCCTTACTGGAACCTGTTTGTACCTTACTAGTTTAAACAAAAAATCACCATCAACACTCGCTAATGGTGCCGCAATCAAAGGAAATGTTCTTATTGATCCAAGCGCAAAGATTGGAGAGAATTGCTGTATCGGCCCTAATGTAGTTATTGGTCCTAATGTCGTAATTGGCGATGGTGTGCGAATTAGACGATCTGTTATATTAGACCAGGTGCAAATTAAAGATCATGCTTGGATCATGTCTAGCATTATCGGATGGAGATCAACTATAGGCAAATGGTCTCGTGTTGAAGGTGTGTCTGTCCTGGGAGACGATGTACACGTTTCTGACGAAGTGTATTTGAACGGTGCTACTGTACTTCCACACAAGAGCGTCTCTGTCAATGTTCCCGACCCAAAAATCATAATGTAAGAGGTTCCCTAATAAAAAATTAATCTCGGTCGTCAGAGAAAAGTCATGTTTGGATACAGATTTTATTTAAGTATGTATAAGATTTTTTTACATCCATGGGCCAGCCAAAGATCTTAAGTTAGATTTTAAAACATTGTTCCTTCAACTACAGTAGCTAATGCTTGTTTGGCACTTTTCATTCTCTTTTGTTCTTCCATCTTGCGCAGCAATTCCATGTCTGGGCCGCTAGGGCATCCATGGTCTTTGGAACGAGAGGTCATGTGTCTTTTAAGTGCATCAGAGCGACCAAATCTCTTGGGACATTTAGGACATGCCCATGGTTTTTGGTCATTTGGGGTGTGCATAGTGCGAATGTGACGTTGCAAATCAGTAGTGCGTCTGAAACCCAAGCCACAAGTCTTGCAAGTGTGTGGGGTAGTCAATAAATGGCAGCGCATATGAGATCGCAAGTTCTGAATTCTAGAGAAAGTTCTATCGCAGGTAGGGTGAGTGCAGGTAAAAGTCTTTTCGCTACCGGTGCTAGAAATGCTGTTCTTTCTCATTGGCATAAACTTGTCTTCTTGCAGACCAAAGTTCATTTGAAGTAGTGGGTAGTCGCCTTGGTGGGAAAGAGGAGCCATCAAATGTGGAAGAGACATTGAGCGAGAGTGCGTCATTTGAGGCTGTTGTTGCTCTTCCATTGGATTCCAGATAACTGATTCGCTTCTGTTTCTAACAGGAGGCCATTGAGGATTCGCGTATTGCATTGGAGGCGACATCCTCATTGGCTGTTGCTGTTGAACTTGGTTATTTTGAGGGGAATCAGGAGGCGATAGCATGGTAGGGTAGTAAGCTTGAGGAGCCATTTTCATTTCGTATCCATCAAGTCCGGCTTGTTGAATTTTTACTGGGAAAGGGTCCATTTGCAAGTCTTGAATATCGATACCATTGCTAAAGTCTGGGGCAGGCAAATTGTTTAATTTCTGCAATAAAAAGTTCATATTTTCAGGCTCTTGTTGTTGAAGGAAGAGGGATTGTACAGACATGGAAGACATTTAGAGGTTGTCCTATTACAAATCCTTGGTGCTTTTAAGGGCTTCAATGTGGCAATGGCCGCTTGCAAATTGTTTCAGAAAGAAATTGGGGGGTTTTATTATAGATCGGGAACCTAGGGAGGGTTTCGTTCAGTGTCGCCACCTTTATTTCGTCAAAACGTTCGATCATTAATGCTAAGGCTATTCCCTTATTTTAAATCTTTTTTAATCATCAGTTATCTGCCTTTTGGCACTATAGAGCAGATTTGGTTTCCCATAGAGATTTTTTCGAAATTTCATTTCTTCACCAATGGAGCACAAGGCCGCAAGAATTGAACGTGTGCCTCATTGAGTAAGTGAAAAATGAAAAATCCAGAGATTCAAAAGTTGGAGCCAACAGATAAAGGCTCTAATGTGTACAACCACGGAAAGCCTTGAGATAGATAATCACGATTAATTAAATACAAATGAACTCGTAGGAATTATTCTATATTATCGATTCTCTCTTTAATTTTTTTATTTTTTCCCTGTGACGTAACCAGAGGAATGATTGATGGCGTCAATCACCAATATCACTGCCAATTCATTGAACGTAAGATAAATGATTGATATTTAAAATATCAATCAGCATGCAATCAGTATCAATCAGACTTGATTCATTTGAGATGCTTTTAAAAATCTAATTGAATGATCATGAAACAAACCAACTGATATTAAATTGCGAATGTTTCAAATCCTTCAGTTGACTGAATACCCAACTGTTGCGAGCCACTCGAGTTCTGTACAACAGTATGCTTGAGGACAGATAATGTGAGCCAACAAATGTTGATGCTATATCTGTTCTAACTATACATGTATGAAATGACAGCATTAGTGAATCGTACAAATCACATTTAACTTATAGCAGAGTAATATAGAAATTTTAGACCGTCTTGATTTTAAAATCTGTATTTTCGGCCATCATGTTTATTGTCACGGGATATTTTGGCCGACTTTCAGAATCTCTTTGCAATGTCATTACCAGACCTCTCTATTCAATCGCTGTACGACGTTAAGGGAAAAGTAGCCCTCGTAACCGGAGGAGCTACTGGAATTGGGTTTAGTAAGATGGATCTAATTTAGTGATTACCGCAGCTCTCGTCCAAAATGGTGCTAAAGGTACTCTTCACTAATCCAGTCTATATTGCTTCTCGCAAGCTAAAGGCGGTTCAACAAGCGGCTGATGAATTAAATTCCAAAGGATATTCCGGACAGTGCATACCTTTACAAGCAGATTTAGCAGGGAAAATGGATGCTGATAAGCTTGCAGCATTAATTGCCGAAAAGGAATCTAAATTGCACTTTTTGTTTAATAATGCCGGAATGTCTTGGGGAAACCTTCTCACTGATTTTGATGAAGCTAACGGATGGGATCGATTGTTTGCCTTGAATGTCAAAGTTGTGTTTTATCTTTCAGTAGCGTAACCGTTACTAATGTAGATTATTACCATTGCTCGACGCTGCATCTAACGGACGAGATGATCCGGCAAGAATCATCAACATTTCGTCTGTCGCTGGTAGCGCTCCTAAAGCTGAAACCCCTCTTAGTGATAACGGTGCTGGAACGTGGCCTTGTGATTATTTGCTTACCATAGATAACGCATCCAAAGCTGCGGTAAACCATTTGACAAGATCCCTTGCCATCACATTTGCAAATCGCAATATTACTGTCAATGCAATCGCTCCAGGTTAATGAAACTAATACAGGCGTCTTTCCTTCAAAAATGACTGCATTTGGCATTAAACACAACAAGGATAAATTTGCAAAGATTGGAACTGCAAGGGACATGGCTGGGCTAGCCCTATTCTTATGCTCACCAGCCAGTGTACACATCACTGGAGCCGTTATTCCTATTGATGGTGGAGTAACTCTTAGTGAGGCAGCAATTTCAAAATTGTAATAAAGTCCCTTTGATCAAATCTTTGGAATTGATCGCTATGTGGTGGATAAATACAATATCATTTTATATCCCAACTGCCCTGTATCCCTGAGAGAAATCAGTGAGCAATACTAGATATTGGTTATGTGTTCAGTCTGGTTTCGATTGGAGCACTTTCGCTTGTGCCTCCCTTTTAGTCAGCCACCTTTGTTTTTGTCTTTCAACCCAAAATCCCATTCCGAAATGACAACAAGAATACGACTCACAGGTAACTGAGATGTAATAGAAAGTTGTATCAGCGAACGGATTATACAAACGGGACGTATTCAGGCTCCCAGACCCCTTTGCTGTGGTCACTATCGATGGAGAGCAAACTCATTCAACAAGCAGCGTCAAAAAAACCCTGAATCCGTACTGGAACGAAACGTTTGATTTGAATGTAAAGAACAGCAGTATTTTAACCGTTCAAATATTCGATCAGCGCAAGTGGAAAAAAGATAGAAACCAAGGATTCCTAGGAGTCATCAACGTAACAATCGGACAGATTATGGATGTTGGAGTAGCGGGAGATGGTATGATTATTGTTAATCAAGAAATGATTAAAATGGATTTAAAAAAGTCAAATAGTGGGGATACAGTTACCGGATCATTAGACATTAGAATTTCTACTTCCCCAGCATTGGACCAAGTTGGGCCTTCTTCTTCTACTGCAAATGCACCAAGAACTGAAAATAACACCAATTCAAATAAGCCAGCACCAGTTACAAATTCATCTTCAGCTAACGGATTATCTTCTGTGGAAGATGAGTTAGGGCCTTTGCCTGCAGGTTGGGAAAGAAGAGTAGACCATTTGGGCAGAACTTATTATGTAGATCACAATACACGCTCTACAACTTGGAATCGCCCAAGGTAAATTAATTTTGATGGTAGATTAAATGCCTCGTCGGAACAAACTGCCTTACAAGAAAGAGAGCGTGCCAGATTTTTAAATAACCGACGACTTCCAGGCGAAACAGAAGTAGCAGCAGCACCAGCCCCTTCAACAACCACTTCTTCTGCAAATGATTCATTTAACCCATTAGCACCGCTCCCAGCAGGATTTGAAATGAGACATACTCCAGAAGGAAGACCCTATTTTGTTGATCATAATACACGCACAACTACTTGGTCTGATCCCCGTCGTGGATTGGCAGGAAGAAATGCGGCTGCTGGAGCTGCAACTCTCGGGTCTGCTCAAACAGCTACTCAATTGGCCATCGCTCAACAGCAATCACAGGCTACTCTTGGTCCACTTCCTAGTGGTTGGGAAATGAGATGTACAAATACAGGAAGAATTTATTTCGTGGATCACACCTCTAAAATCACTACATGGGATGATCCTAGACTCCCAAGTGCTGTAGAGTAAGTTCAAATTGATTATAGTGAAAGCGTACCTCAGTACAAGAGAGATTTTAGAAGAAAATTGGTGTATTTCAGATCTCAAGCTTCCATTAGACCAATTGCTGGACAATTACATATTGTAGTTAGACGTGACAACTTGTTTGAAGATGCATTTTCTGAAATTATGAGATATCCTCCAAACGAACTGAAAAAACGGCTAATGATAAAGTTCCAAGGAGAGGAAGGGTTGGACTATGGTGGTTTGTCAAGAGAATTCTTCTTTCTGCTTTCACATGAAATGTTTAATCCTTTCTACGGTCTCTTTGAATACTCTGCACACGACAATTATACACTTCAAATTAATCCTCATTCAGATATCAACCCAGAGCATTTACGTTACTTCAAGTTTATTGGACGTGTAGTTGGGCTTGCAATTTTCCATCAAAGATACCTTGATGCTTGGTTTGTAACTGCGTTTTACAAGATGCTTTTGCAAAAGAAGATTACATTAAAAGATATGGAAAGTGTGGATGCCGATTTATTTAGAAGTTTGAATTGGACTCTGTAACTTTTATTAATTGTAGTGAAAACCCAATTGAAGGAGTGCTGGACTTGACTTTTACCACTGACGATCAGCGATTTGGCGAGTTGGTTACAGTAGAGCTTAAACCTGATGGTGCAAATATCCCTGTTACTGATGAAAACAAGGAAGAATATGTCCAGTAATTAGATTTTCATTTAGATTGCTTACCGAATGGAGAATTTGCACTCGAGTCAAGGAGCAGAGAGATGCCTTTGCCGAAGGGTTCTATGAGTTGATCCCTCGCGAATTGGTGAATGTGTTTGATGAAAGGGAACTAGAAGTAGATATCTTTTAATGTAGTTATTAATTGGTGGAATTTCAGATGTGGATGTTGATGACTGGAAAAAGAACACTGAGTACAGAGGATACAAGGAAGATGATGAGCCTGTGCAGCTATTCTGGAAGGCTGTGCAAGAATGGGATTCTGAGAAAAAGTCCAGACTGCTGCAGTTTGTTACTGGTACCTCTCGTATTCCCGTCAATGGATTTAAGGATTTGCAAGGTTCAGATGGACCAAGAAAGTTTACAATTGAAAAAACTGGAGAAACTAACGCACTACCAAAAGCACATACATGGTAAGTTTTCGTTAAAATAGTTTCAATCGTTTAGATTTGCCTCCGTACAAAAACTTTGCTACACTCAGTCAGAAGCTCACACTAGCAATCGAAGAAACCATGGGATTTGCTCAAGAATAATTAATTTCGGGGTAATAAATCATTTTGTATCAAATTTGATTCTGAAAAGACAGTATATTAGTTTCTATGGGAGACAAAGTATTCTTTCAACTTTGCCTTCACTTCACCCAACTCCTTTGGATCGCGTCCGTTTGTTTCGCAGTATATCAATTCAACGATAACAAGATATTCTTCATAGGTAAACATCCCAACGTTTGTTTCGACAAACAAGAGCAGCTCCTGCGATTAAAATATACTACCTCGCCAGAAAGGGCCAGTAGCTGAAAGTAGTTTCGAACTTTGGACAAATCCTTTTCATACAGAGCTGTAAAGCTAATAAGATTTTGCTGGAGTGAATGCACGTTGCTTAAAAGTC
The DNA here is from genome assembly GCA_027604185.1 of Boothiomyces macroporosus. Lineage (NCBI taxonomy): Eukaryota > Fungi > Chytridiomycota > Chytridiomycetes > Rhizophydiales > Terramycetaceae > Boothiomyces > Boothiomyces macroporosus. The sequence goes on from JADGKB010000052.1 coordinate 49,552, forward strand.
TAGAAACTCCATTCAAGTTGATCATTCTCAAGTGCCGAAGGTTGGAGCATAAGACAGATGTAATTAGTTGTGTTAATCCATCAAAAACAAATCTGGGTCAACTGCAGGTACCTTGATTTTCTCATTGGGAGGGCTTCAACTATCATTTCTTCTATAGTAGTCAAATCAGTGTTTAGCAACCCGATATATGGATCTGGCTCAAAGTATTCCTCTTCAAGACAGTAATTTCCTTCCCTCATAGCCAAATCCAAGTAGTATATTACATGGCAACGCACCTCAATTCTAATCGAGAACAGTAAATGATTAATAAACGCTTGATATTCGTCAGTGATTTTGTCAAATTGCCTAAGTTAATAATACTTACAGTTCCATCTTTCCTGAAAGCGGCAATTCAAAGGCGTATTCTTCTTCAGCGATTACTTCTACCAAGCTGTCATCAGAAATGTTGGAAAATGCCCTAATCAATTCTTTCTTTTCAATAGCGAATATTTCAGTCATGTCTTTTTTGCTGGACGGACTTCGCAAGTACTTTAACTGATCAATCATCCATTCTAACCCGTATAGCAAGTTCGCAAAGGCTTGTATTTTCCTTGGCTCAAGCAATAGCTCACTTCGGTGGAAAGATCTCTCTCCTTTGAGCTTCAGCTCCAGCTGAGTTTCCTTTTGGGACAAACTCCTATTCTGGTCCACGTTGATCTATTGTTAGTGTCTGTTACAGTTTTATTTCCAAAATACGTGATATCGGAAAGAACATCAACCAATTCATCCAATAATGACCATTGCACACTAATGACAGATATTTCCTGTTCTTGATCATTCGAAATTTGGTCAGTCGTCATATCGTGAGATAAAATGCTTTTAAAGTAGTTGTTGCACTTTTCTGAATATTTCAAGAGAAGCGATTCCAAAAAGTTTACTACTTCCTTTGCTCTGACTGGCATGTTCTTTAGAGTTTGGCAAATACCATGCATGGCTAGCCCCATATTCAGCGCGCTCTGCAATTAGATTCAGTCTACTTTAAGTAATGGGTAAGGTGTGTCATTTCTGTTATCTGCCTGGAAAGCATCTATTCCATTTATATGCGAATGGTAATACACTAGGATTTGCTCTTGAACCCGTACAAGGTAAACATTGAAAATGAAATCGTCAAGGAATAAATTGAAATTGCCCAATCTGGATTAGTTCGACAAACCTAGACCCAATAGTGAACTCCATATTTCTGATAAACTCCATCGTTGGTTTATAAGCAATAAGAATATTTGCAGGACATGAAGGTACTATAAGCCTGTGGCCGCTATCAAGTACATTTGCAAACTTTTCAGCTATATTATCCTTCTTCACTTGGACTTTTGAAAAGTTGATTGGTAGAGCATCATTGTACAACTTTTGCAAGCTTTCATTCGTCTTTGTGGTGACATGAAATAGTTGCTTGGTTAAGATAACTCTACTTTAGCTTGTCTTTCATTCTTCTTTTTAGTATCTTTGAGCATCTCTGAGATTGCTAGCACTGGACTGAATGCAGTTTCATTGTGGTTAGATCCAGATAAATAGTCATACAAGAGGGCACGCAATTCATTTTGTATGGCAACTGAAATCTCTCGTTTGGTGTAAAAATCTAATAAACGACAACTTACCGTATTCAGTTCCTGATTTCTAAATTAGTTTTGCAGTACCTCTGAAAATACTTTTGCACATTCCAAAGTGAAAATATGCCCATCCAGCACTGCTTCAAAGTTCTGATATAGAGTGGTCAAAAACAGATTGAATAAAACATGGTCTGGCAGTGCATCGATATGCAAATACTCGGAATTCAATTCCCTTTCTGAATTTTGTGGTTGTCTCGATTAGAATTTCGTTACAATGAATCGATTTCAGAAATTACTCGATCAACAACGTGAAACAGATCGATCAGAAGGTATTCCTTTAGATGCTATGTAAATCGGCAACTACTTCAAGCACTTTTTCAAACTTGCCTAATTGGAACAAGCATTCCAGGATTGATTTCATCTGGCCATAACAGTCAACATCCTCTTCGATTCCATCTTCGTAATCTTCTTGAAAAATCCCCTTCTTGAATTGCAATGTCTCGGTACTTTTTCGAGTTTCAAAGTCAAAGTTTAGGTTTTCAATATTTGGCCTACTATCAGAATGAACTACATTTCTAAGATTAGCTATTCAGACCTCTATTTATTCGTAAAGCGTATACTTTGGTTTTGAGGTAAATGTGGTTTTGAAGCTCCTTAGTCAGGGTTTCTTGGAGCATCTACCTTAAAACCGAGTTACCAGTTTGCTCTGCTTTAATTTATCTCTAATGTCCTCGAGCGCCCCGATATCATTTAAATCTGGACTGTAAATTGTGCGTTCCATTGATCTCAATACTTTAACCGCGTCAATATACATCTTCTCTTGGATAAGAGATTCCAGTTTTATCTGGCTTGACTGAACATCACTGATAGTTTCAAGTATCCTGCTCATCTCTTTGTACTGCATACTCTTCACCCAGAGATGTAACAAATCAAATCGCTTACACTCCAGCAGTTCTTTTGCTTGATCCAAACTGCTCTTGATTTCCTGCACTCTTCTCTTAGAATCCGCAATTGTATCGACCACTGAACTAAACTTTTGAATGGCGTTATTAAATGCCAAGTGGTAATCTAGGTCAATAATAGGATACCGTTGACCACTAGATCCATCGCATTCTCTACGCCGTCATATACTTTTAAAAATCCCTCGAAATCACTTCCCAGCGAACTGCCATCCAGCAACGACAATGAGTATGGTATAGGATTAAACTATTATTAGATTTATATACTTCTGCACTCGTCATAAAATCCCAGCTGTGTCTTACAACGCTCATTACTTCTGTAACCATGCTTGGCATGGAGTTGGGTTCATCCATTTCAGGCGTAAGGATTTTTGAAGACGTTGAATTGGAATTGGATTCTGTTTGAGGAAAGAAAGTATTAAGATTGGGGGTTTTAGCATCTTTCTTTATCACTGGTCGTTGTCTGCCCGCAAACATGTCGCGTTCTCTTTCAAAAAACTTTCTCAATACCAACTTTTTATCCCAGACCAACAAATAGTACTTGTTCAGCATAATCGGCAGCACCAGGGTTGGGGAGACTGGCAGAATTAATATCAAGTAAAGACTTTATTTCAACAGTGAAGACAAAAATATGGCCTTGATTATCTGTGGAAGCGCTTTGTTGTCAAGACAAGTAAAGGAATTTCCTTTCAACCCACTTGAAAGGCGCTCTGCTTGCTGGGATAGGTTCCCAATAAAGATAATAAACGCATTTACAGCACTGTTTGCATGCAGTTCTAGGTGAAATTTCACTTACCGCTTGAAATGGCAGCTGGGCTGATATTGTATTGATGGAGATTGGCATCTGAAAGCACGAGTACAAAATAATCATCTCCTTCTTCCTTTACAACATTCTTAATCCCTGTGGATATCGCAGAGAGCGTGTTATCTAGTTTAAAGAATACATACCCCCACTCATACAATAGTTTGCATGCGTTTTCATTCGTGACAGTATTTCAAAAATGTCCTTTTCATTCTTTGGATATATTTTGTTGGGAATCAACTCTAAATCAGGACCATCCCCAGAATGGCCATAAAACTTATAGTTGAATTTGTGTTCAAACCCTTTGAAGGCTTCATTAATTCAGGAATACCTTCCATTATCATAAGAGCGCACTCCAAAGATCGATCCATTCTTCCATCATGACCATTGAATCTCATCATACTTGCACTCAGATCAAACACGACAATGATTTGTTTTGGTTTGTGTTGAAAAGAATTATCATCGTCTGTTCCTCTAATTTTATAAATTGCCCGATCGCCAGCAATGCTATCTACCCTAAGGTTAATCCAGCTTACAATTTTGCATCATCAATATCTCCGCCGGTTTTATTTTTGAGCCAAACCCTCTCTTTATTCTTTACCTCAATGGTTTCCAATATTGCTCGCAATTCTTGTATCTCTTTCTTTACATTTTCTTTGTATTTCAAAAATATATCCATATCCTTGGCCCCCATGTTGATTTTTTTCAAGTGATTTGCCAGATTCAATCTGTGAAGCTCTTTTTGTGCATCACTGACTTCTTTTGGGAGTTCACCAATTTTGCGCTGTCGTTAAGGATGTGGTACTAATTCGAATGTTTCAGGATTAATTGTATCAGACTTTCTAGCTTCAACAGGGATTGAATCTGCCTGCGTATTAATCGCCATAGTACCGGTCCTCCAGATGACCCATTGCCCATACCACCTTGCCCTCCAACACCTTTATTAGCCTAATTTACCTTCTCCCTGACCTTCGCCCTCACCTTCTCCACTTCCTTTACCTTTTCCCTTTCCAATACCTATGCCTTCTTGGACAACATCCGATTCTACAAATGCAATTTTATCAGGATGCTCCCCATCAATAACTAATTTTAATTTTCCAGTTTCTAGGGCACCAGTTAAGCTGGCCCACTTTTTCAAATCCTCCGTTATTGCCTTTCGATCAAGCTGGAAAACACCCATATAGCCATATTGATTTGTGTAAAGGATTGTCCCATTGTTCAAGTCAAGCAATCTTCCCTTTTCGTCTGGACGAGACACATATATACGCCTTCCCTTACCCTGCTTAAGTGAAAGAACTTCAATAAACCCTGTTAAAGAATCATTCTGAGATTAGCCTTGGATACCTTTTTGCTGGTACTCACAGATACAAAATATTCCAGATTTTCTACTGTTATTGAATCACAATAGACAGCGCTCATACTCTCTCTTTGCAATCCAAATATTTCCTTGTAATCATAAGGTGTGGATTTGGAAAATGCTGTGTACAAATCTAGGTAAAAGTACAGAGTACCAGGAGGTGCGAGGTTGAACCAATAAGATTTTGAACTGTCTATCAATATTTTTCCTGGTTGAATTTTTCCCTTGTACGTTTGCTGCAAACCGTGAGTGATAATCCTAAAGTCTTTTGTGAAATTAAGTTCAAACAAGTTGCTTTCAGTAGATCTCACAACAAGGTTTTCACCACATACGTCAATATGCTGAATTCTAAATGGGAGCTCGTACGAGAACTGTACGAAATCAGTGAACCTCACCAAAACCAAGATTTGATAATTTTGATGATAAATCACTACTGTAAATGGATCATTACCAGCATATTGTTCAAGAAAACAACCTTTGCAAAAAATTGATTCCGTCATTGGATCAAGCCCAAGAACCACAGTTTTTGAAATAGTCTGATCTGCAAAATTCAGGATAAGCAAACTATGTTCATGGGAATCGTGGATGACAAACTTCTGTAGCCCAATTTCACACACAGTTAGACGTAAATTTCTTCGGGAAGGAATATATTCGTAAAGTGGAATCTGGCGTCGTTGGTTGAAATTTGGATTTATAAGAGTAAGCATAACGGGATCACTAGACACCAGATATAGATGATTGTCAGAAGCAAGATGAATGTCCATCAAAAATCCAGAAGATATACCTTTAAACGACAGTAAATGTTCAGAAAAAGTCATCGAGCGTTCAGAATTAACTAAAGTTTACCATTGACCACATCGATATCTTCCCAGTGTTTGGAGATGTCCATTTTCCAAGTACCTCTCATTATCAACTCTCTAGTCGTGGCAGTTATGCCAGTAGGCGACTCTGCACTATAATGCCATTTCCCCAATAACATTGGCTGTCCCAACGCAAAATCTTCGCCCAGATTAATTGAAAATTGGGATTCTGATATTGTAGGCAATCCATTTTTACCCATAGTTTCGAAAATCAAGTCCTTTACATCATCATTTAAATCAAAATCAAAAACATTCTTCAATGCTCGGGACACCCCTTCCCCTGGATACAATTCCAAATGTCTTACTACATTTACTAGTTCCCTTGTAGAGTAAGGATAGTTGATTAATCCATCATCTACAAGTTTTCGCAATTCAGTGAATGCTTTTATCAGTTTGGATAATGTCTCTTTGGGAATGTTTGGTCCATAATTTTGAAGGAGCTTGAGTTCTGAATCTGGAGGAGGATTGTCCACACAATGAAGTGCAAAAACGTCTCCTACCTCATTGAAAAAGTCATTTCCTAAAAATGGAAATCCAGGCCTATTTGCAAGCGCAATCACTCTAAAGTCTTTGTGAATTACTATAGTGTTTGAATCCATCATTGCATTCACTGAATCAGGAGAAACTATTTTTCGTCCATCGTTTAAAACCATTTCACCGTCTTCGATCAATGATTTCAAGATTGAAGTGACATGTGTTGGCGCTTTATCTGCTTCATCTACCACCAATACATAGCCTTCTTTCACTGCTCGAACAAGAGGTGAATCTTCATAAACCAATTTACCATTGATGATTGAAGGGCTGGATGTTAAATTGTAAACAGTGGTATCCCTGTGGAGTTGAATATATTCCCTTGAGAATCTCATTAGCTGCAGGAATCGATCCACTATTTTGTTTTTTCCAACTCCTTGGTTTCCAACCAAAAGTAAGTGTTCACCAAGATTGAAATCTTTCAGCATTTCCTGCATATTAAATATCATCTACTTGAATAATGCGCGTTTGTCTAGGGTTGTCGTAAAACAAGATATTTGGAATTAAAACTGGATTGGAAGTCTGTGAAATAGTTCCTTCAACCGATCCGATTTTCAATTTCACAGCCTTTCCAGAATCGTCATAAATAATCTCATGCTTTAAATTCGAATCGTCTACTGCGTGCTCTTTGATTTCATGCTGCTTCAAGAGTTCAACAAGCGCTTGCTTTACCAAGGTCGGAAGAAACTTGAAAAGCATGGTTTTTAATATTACACCGTAAATGGTGTCTTGGGGGTAATTCGAAAGGCGACGACAAATTCTGATCATTTGGCGAATAGAAAAGTTGTCTGACAATTGCTTGATTGCTTCCGATTCACTCTGTCTAATTGTATTCGCAAAGTTGATAATTTTCAAAATTGTTGCAGGAGGCAAATTCGGGAAAAGTGAGTTTAAAATGCGTTGCTCTTCATCAGTGCCCAAAGGTCTCACGGTAACGAATAAAAACATTGCCATTGTCTCCGGATTCAACCAATTTGATTTCTTGCTCAAGTTTCCAGGTTTTGCAATACCAATAATTCTAAACGACGGATGAATTGGATAAAATCCCTTACTGTCCATATCTTTGGCTGTCCAGTTGTTTCTCTCCATCAAAAGCTTAAACCTCTTGGTATTGATTAGATACTTTCCATTTGGAAGAGGAATTTCTCTTTCTGAAATTAATCGTTGCAACGAAGATATAGTTCCATGAGGAAGGACATCAATACCGTCTAGAATCGCAACTTTTCCTTGAATAGCTGCAGTAACAAGTTGAGAATTTTCCCAAACAGTGTCCCCGTTTGAATTTGTATTTCTCCTTTGCAAAATATCCCTTGCAGTCATATCCTTGTATAAAGATATAACCTCTGTACCATATCCTAATAGCTGGCAGAATGTTTTCACTAGAGTGCTTTTCCCCGTTCCTTTTTCTCCCACTACACATATATCGTGAGAACTATGAGCCAAAAGGATATCACACACAAGATTGTCATGGCTAAGTTAGAGCACGTATACTATGGTGTTCGAATGTAACTGTTGTTATACTGCACTTTTCCCCAGCCAGACTGGAGCTCCAAATTGCTTTTCTTCCCATTAAGTGTAAATTTGAACACTTTAACCTGATCGGATTTCCAGGCAACCCGATTATACTGGATGGGGAATTCTACGGAAGACGGATCCAAAAATAAATTGAACCTTTCAAACATTTTCTGCACAGTGTTTTTCATTTGATGGTCTGCGGATGAAATGAACAATGGGGGATAGCACATCTGTATGATATATTTGGGGTCAATATCAACCAAATTGAGCACATTAAATATTCCGTCCAAGGTTTTGGGGAAATCAATGATTATCGCACCTTGGTCAGGTTCAACATTTTGAACTACGTTTGCCAGTCCGATAATGTTCTTTACATGCTCCTGTTTCACAGAAATAAACCGACTTTGAATTGACGAAATGTGTGAATCATAGTCAAAATGATTTATATTCCTAGCTTGAAATCTGCTTCTAAACGGAGGGTCAAGAGGGAATCCTTCATACTTTGGCACCGGCAATCCAAGTGCAATTACCAAGAACTGCTCCGATACCTTCACAAGATTAAACTTTTCATAATCCCCATCGTTATTTTTCACAATTTCATCATACCTTTTGGGGTGCACCAAAAACCTCCCATCTTCCAACGCCATTTCTCGATTTTCCAAGAGATTATTAAGGATCGGGAGCACGTTCCTTTCTGCTTTCTTACATTAGCTGTTTAAAAATACCTCTACTCCATCTAAAATCAAGATTCGTCCTTCAATTGCCGCTCGAACACACCCTTGGTCAAAATAAACGGCGTTTCCGTTTCTAATCTCCCTTCTTTGTTTCAAATCTCCATCTGTTGTATCTCTGGTGATGGGAATATATTCAATTTCGCGTTGGGTAAGCTGAGCGTAAATTAAGGCAATCAATAATTTCAACGGGCCTGGAGCACTTTGGTTACAACAAAATTACCCAATCAAGAACATATCTTGCTTCAAGTTTCCTTTCTGAATCATCCATCTCAAATGGGAGAGGACAGTTTGAGATTTCAAAAATTGTTCAACATTTTCCACATTTGGAACTAATTCAGGGTAATTAGGAGGGCTGACAATAATGTGTGCATCTCCAATACTTATCTGTGATGTGGTTGATGTAAGAGTGCTTTGAATATTCTTCAACCTTTCAATCGGCCGAGACATTTAAAGGGAAAAAGTGAAAGTGGCAAACTCAATTTTTCAACCGCAAATTGAGTATCTGGCTTTATGTGATTAAGTTGGATGAGTTGGGTACGTGCGGTTACTCGTTCAAGGAAGGAAGAATTGTCTAGTGTAACTCTAACTACCATAAATGGACAATCATGGATTCACAACTGTATTTTTGATTCGAGAATCAAGTCCACTTAATAGTAATCATACCTGCATATATGCCTTCCACTTTGGCTCCCGTTTTGAGCCATTTGCAATTGATTGGTTGCAAACAATTATGAAATAATGGAATTAACGCGACATCTATTTTACATTGAATTGGATAATATCTCCATGATCAAATAGGTTACTTGCGAGCACCCATATTCACCGATAATCACCAACAATTAACAATATTGTTCCAATACAATAGCCATAGGAGGAGCTTCATGATTTATGTCAAACTAACCTCTCCTACATATAGGAAATTCTCACTTTTGCTTTGCAACCTTATCCAAGCTAATTGAGTCTCAATTCATCTGTAAAACTCTAATATCATTCGAAAATTGTAGTTCCTATACACCATACATGTCCAATAATAAGACCAAATAACTTTCTTCCAAAATATCTAATTATTCTAATATTTCAACTTTAATGTTACAAAGTGGGACTGTTAAGTGTTTGTTTTTGATCGTTTTCAACATAGTAGGAGAATATAATTTACATATCAACAGCAATAAACAATCCAGAATAAAAGTTGAAAACTATTTCAAGTACAATTGTTGAAAATCAAAGAATACAGATTTCCGCCTTGTCATAGGAGTCGACATTACTAAAAATACAACCTGAATAACTTATTTAGGAAACCAAAAGCTTTCATGCTCCACAAAGCATGTGCAAAATTTACTATAAGGGTAATATCTGGTGCCCTTCGCGATATTTATTGGTGCAAATTTCTGAATGGTGATTTTTCAGTCGCATTTGAACCAAAATATAAAAGTTACGTCGAATTACCAATAATTCATAATTACAATAAAATCATTGTAATTTCTTTCTTTCTAGATTAACACTTCCCAAGCAAAACATATAACATTTGGTAATGCCAATTTCTTTAAATCTTGTCAAATATAATTATGAAAACATTTTTTTTAAGTATTAATTTTGTATATATTAGTATTTTGTAATAGCAAAGCTCATTGTCTAATTGTGTTTGTCACTACATTTCAAGGGCATATAAACGATGAAAAAGCCAACTTGCCTAGAATTAAAAAGGAAAAATGAAAATAAAGTAATGGAGGGTTTGTAAATATAGGAAGTTAAAGTTTCACTATGCAAAGAATACCTTTTTGAATGATTCTCGCACAGCTCTTTTCTAAATGTTTAACCCAATTGTTAGATTATCAAGCAAACTTTGATTCCCAATCCAAGAATAAACTAATACAAATACAACAATATGTTGAAAAAATTTCTCACTGGTATCGCTATAGAGAAATGGAGTATGCAAATAACTCAGTAAAATTCCTAGCAAATAAATGAGCGTCGATTCGGAAAATTTCCTGGTGAATGCATTCGTTAATCATTAAATGACCAAAATACTATATTTATTAACATTCTTATCTTGCTGCAAAATTTCACAAACTTTTATCTATCGCAATAACTTATTGAGGTAATTATGTACATCCTACTTCTTTCAATCGCCCAAAAAATACTTTCATTGAAGGTATATTTGATTTTTCTAATATTATATACCTACCAGGCTTCTTTAACCTGTGGACTCGATATTTTTTATCTTTGTAATATATTTGTTCAGTAGCAATTCGCTGGACTTGAAGTATTATTGTCCAACTGGTATTGTATATTTATTGATTCGATGGTAATTCGTATAATATGGTATGGAGATTTGCCTAGACCTAAACAATCCAATTACCGCACATCGAGTCAGCCAAGATTCAATTGCAGAGCAATCACCTTTGTTTCACCATGTTATTCCCATTCGGTAAAGCGCCTTGCATTCTTTGCTGCCAGAAGGGAAAAATATAATTCTATAATATGAAAAATGGAAGTATTCTAAAATGACTATTTGCTATTTTTGTAATTTAACTTTATTTAACCTCGATCTTGGAAGAAAAGCACTCTCAAAATTGAATCGTAAAACTCACCAATAGTTCAGGCAATATAAATATGTAAAATTATAAACAGCTATATGCATTCAAGCCCTACTAAATCTTTATTGCAAAAAGACACTACAAACGCTGAATTATCCGATATCATCAAGTAAATTGGTAGAAAGTTAAAGTCTTTGATTGTATTTCGGTTGTTGAACATGTTAATCTTTGGAAGAATTGGTAAATTGACAGTTTGATTGTGTTATTAAATATTACAGAGCCTGGTCCAACTTATTGTTCACTTGACTTTTTCTGGAATATTTCCTGTATCACCAAACATTGGAAGATCAAATTTCAAAATGTATTGACTTTTTGAAGTTGTTCTGCTTTAAAAGGAATAATATTTGAATTGTACTTGTCTTCAATCACACCATAAATATTTGAAATAATCTTACCAATCATGCAATGTATGAATTATTTGAAATTCATAACTTTACCAGAGTGATTGAGGGAATGTTACACTCGGCACTTTAGGATATATTTTAAAAATGTGAATTCGATACAAAATGCTTTTGAACTGACTTTCATGAGTGTCTGAATTTATTTAACGATTTTCAAAATAATTTAAAGTAGATTCACACTCTCTCAAACTGTATTTATCTAATTTTAGGCTAGTTGGAATAATTATAAAATGTTATTTCAACTTTTGGAGTTTACTTGAACAATTGTAGACTGGAGTATTAACAGCTAGGAATTGACTCTTATATTATCAAATACCGAGAAAGTTTGCGTGATTTTAAACGTATAGTTTGATCTGAGCCTCATTTCCATTAACTTCCCACTGAAATTATATATTGTGAATAGTTAGTCAATGTTCCATTACGCTATTCAAAGTGTATCTGGAATTATAGATAGAACCCTGGTATTTCTGCCATTTAATCATATTAGTTTAGCACAAATTTGGTTTATTTTGGTTGACCTGCTGATTTAGATACAAATTTGGTAGATGATCAAATTACCAATCTCATATTTTGGTTATGGAGGATAGTATAACATCTATGTATAACTTGAGTTGTATGTTTTTAACTGGAATGATATCTCGCTGGGTATAGATACGACCGTGAAGTAACAGGTGCTTATGGCATGAGAAGGTATCCAGTTTTTGATAACAGTTTCATCATTTTGAATCGTTCTGTTACCAAAAACATACACCTCTCAGATTTATACTTTATTGTAGTTTTCGTAAAATAACATATATGGTTTACACCTTGCGACTTCATCCCAGTTTGTGAATCGTACTAGCGAATCACTGCAATATTGCCAGCTAACCTTTTCTCCAGAGGCAGACTGCTTGCGAATATAGGCTACATAGTGTCCGCCATTCATCGTTCCCGAATGTACTATCACTGCGTAAAGCCGGTAATTGCATGATTGTAATTGCCGACCATTCTTTTGATCACTCGGCAAAGGAGGTGCCACGAATTCGGAAATATCTATTTCTTCTTCAAAGGTGACATGATTGTTAACTTTTGAAACTTTGTTTCCTTTCTGAGAAAATCGCTTCATATGCAACACCAGCACTCTAGGTGGAGTGTACAGCATGTAGCGTTTAAATGCCCTGGTGTAAACTGTCTCAACAGATACTGAATCCTTTTCTTGAACTTGAGATTCAGCTTCGACAACCGCACCGCAAGAATCCATAGACATATCGGATGGGGTTCTGCTGATTGTGATATCGGACATTGTTTCTTCTCTTTTATCTTTGGCACAATTTTCGCATACAAAACCATTATCATTTTCTAATACTTCAATATCAAAGAATTTAGCTACACACTGGGAAATAGTTGGATTAGAGTTAATCAGGATTGGATCAGTTTTCAATATTTTTCGTATTAGCTCTACCTTTTCCCTTGGCAAAGCCGCATTAGTGGATATACTTAATGTAGTCATTTGTTGTGTTACCGAAACGGATTCAACCTCCTTTTTCTGATTGAACAAATTTTTCTTTACTTGTCTACCCAAGGAATTCATGTAGTTTTTAAATTTTCCTTCTTCAACCTAATGTCAACAAATATTTACATTTCCAGGCATTGACAGAGAAAGATCCAGGAAATTTTCAAAAGAATAACTGATCTAATATCAAACTCAAGAATACATTTTTGCAAGTCGCACAAATGATTGTGCTGACCAGATTCCCTCCAAACACTTGATCAACGACTGTGCTTTTCCTTTCTTCAATAGAATGAGAGGTAAGTTCATCGCCACAACTTTCTTTAGAATTTTCTGGTATTTCTGATTTTTGTTCTGCTTCAATATTGCTTGGCAAATCTTGAGAACTTGGTGGAAACGCATTGTCGTTACCATCAAGAACATTTGGCTCTTTTTTAGAGCCATTCAGATCAAGTCCCAACTGTTCATTTCTAATCCCATCCAATAATCGCCGCAGCATTTCATGTGAATCTTGCTGACCATATCTTCCATATACTCCCCAACTTGTTTTTAAAATGTCAAATAATTCCTTTGGATTTACAGTTTCCTTTCTGTCCGTGTTGAGCTTTTTCATTAGCCTAAACAAAGTAATCTACGTTAATATTGAATAACTGTTAGAGTATGCTGCTCCTCTGCAGTAAATTCATGGAGGGCTTTCGTATATGCGATTGCTTGAATTACAGAGTTGAAAAAACAAGTGTTCCCCAAGTTAGATAATCCTGGCGACAAACTTAATTGCTTGGACATGTATTGAATTGCTACCTCGTTCGTTACCACTTCTGCTTCAGTTACAGCCTGCAGTTTTTGAAGGATAATTCCCTTTGCCTCCTTTACTAAACTGTTTTCCTTTGGAATAACTTTGCATTGGATGCAATATAACTCTCTACTGCTTAGGTTGTAATAGATGGTATGTAGTGTGCAGCTATCGCAAGCAAATATCCCACAGTCAGTGCAAATCCTGGTTGCCAACTGGTCGCACTTCTAAGGTTAATTGAACTTACGCTGCAATGAAAATCAACTTTGAGGGACTTTAATTTTTTTAACTTGATGTACTCTCTGAGGTGCTTGCAGCCCATTTTTTCCCTGAAACTTTTAATGGAGCTCCAGCTTTTAAGTGTCACACGAAAATTCCTTGTGTCCATTACAAAAGATAACGCAGGGATAATCGCAACTAATTGGATCAAACGCAGATCAGTCAGGGGTGATTGGGAGTGAGGAATCACACGACGATCCGTTTGGATCTCCTTTATATGTGGCAGCTACTAAACTCGGCATTCCGCCTTTGTCTAGAATTAATCGCAGTCCAGATGCGGGTGCATATTTAAAGTTATTATTCTGTTGAAACTGTTTCAGTTGAAACAATTAGTGTGCCACGCTGCCAGAACTTTACTTTTTTCAAAAAATGTCCCACCTCTCCAAGGAGCAAATCAACAAGGCGTTTGCCAAACTCCAGTCCAATAAATCCAACAAAGTAAAGAAGCGCTAACAGCAGATTTGTTTTGACTGTCAAGCGAAAAATCCAACCTGGTCCACTGTTACTTTTGGTGTATATTTGTGTTTGGATTGTTCTTCAGTCCACCGGAATATGGGTGTGCATGTTACATTCGTCAGGTAAGTTTCTATTGATTCCAGGTCTGTTCAGTTGGATTCTTGGACTGTCGATCAACTGCGAGTGATGAAAGTCGGTGGAAATCAAGCTGCTCAGGAATACTTGAAAGGAACCAGTTTCAAAGATGCGAAGGCGAAATACACTTCCAGACAGATGCAGATGTACAAAGAGAGGTTGATGAAATTAGTTCAGGAAGATATTAAAAAGTATCCAAATGAATTGGTGATTGAAGGAGTGGAGTCTTCAGCGCAATTGCTTCCGGAAAAGAAGGAAGATGATTTCTTTTCTGACTGGGATGTCAATCCAGCAATTAAAAAGGTAGTAGCACAGCCTGCTCCTGTCCAAGCAAACGTTCAATCAGTCTCATCTTTTGGATTCACTCCAGCTCCAGCACAAAAAATACCTACTCCAGTCCCGATTCAACCTGCTGCACCAGTTGCAGTTCCTATGACCACGACAGCACCAGCTCCATTTAGGAAAAAAACTGGAGCAAAGAAAGTTAGCAAAGTCATTGATTTTGAAGAAGCAGCAAGAAACGCTGAGATTGAAGCAGAAAGAGTTGCTGCAAGCAAAAAGCAAATGGAAGCGGCCCAAGTGAAAGGCGAGCCTGCTTTTGGAAATATGAATTCATTTTCTAGTAGATTAGCCTATCAGGATAAAACTGAAACCAGGGATGAAGTACAAGCAGTCAACCAAAGCTTCAAAAAGTTTGGGTTCGGGTTCGATCCTACGAATGCTGCCGCCACTCCTCAAGTTGAAGCTATCGGACATAAGAGTGTAGGGGCAACTGCAAAACCAACAGGATTTGGTGGATTCGGATCAGGTTTTGGAAGCGTACCTAGCCAGCCAGAACCTACTGACACTGCAAATCGATTTGCGAATGCAAAATCAATATCCTCTGATCAATATTTCAACCGTGGCTCCTTTGATCCTGATGCAAAGTACATATTACCTAATAATAGTTCTGAAGCAAAGGAAAGATTAAAGAATATGGAAGGAAGAACTGGATTTGGATCTGATGCATACTATGGAAGAGAACAAAGTAACCAAGAAAGAAGACCAAGCTATGATAATGTTCTTAGTGTAGTGCAAGAAGGAGCAGCTGAATTCGCTAGTAAATTTGCTGGTCAAGCTCAAGAAGACTACGAGTCAATCAAGAAATTGGTAACTGTAGGTGGAAGTAAGCTTGGCGACTTTTTGAGTGATATTCAGGTAAGACGAAACTAATTTTTAGTCAAGATATAGTTAAAGCAAAGTTATCATTTAAATAAATACTATAAATTACAGTTTTCTTATTTTCGCTATGAATAGTCCGCTCGTTCTAGAGGCAGTAGGAGAGAAGCGTAGGCAATTCTTTATGCGATCATCATAGCCCTCCCTCATCTTCAATGGTGCTACTGGATACCTTTCCGAACCAGCTATTTGGACGCAATCGGCATCTTTATTTTCCTGCAGAAACCAATTCAGAATATCTTCATTTTGCTTTGGAGAGAAACTGCAAGTGCTATATACCAAGATGCCGTTCTTTTTGAGCAAGTTGTAACCTGAATTAGAAAAATATAACCATTCTGCAACAGAGAACGTTGTAGCGTTTGCAGCCCAGTTAATCGCTCAGGATTGAGAAACTGTTCTTGGAACCCTTGCCAGCCATTATCAAAGTATTTTTGCATGTGGGCTATTGATCCGTCGTGTGTGCATTCTGCATCAACAATAACTTTGTCATATAGATATCCTTTTATCTGAGGATCATTCCTAATCAGGCGAGTGGCATGGAATGGCTTTAAAGACTGCGCTAATCGCTGTTTTTTAAGCTCCTTATTTGGTTTCACTTCCGTCGATTCATCTTCTGGATTTTTTCTCTTCTTGAGTTCAGAGTGTAGTACTTTAGAGCCAACTCTGGTAGGCGCTGGCACATTGAAAGTCGTACCGTCCGCCAAGAATACTCTTGCTCTTCCTAACTTGTATTTTTGAATAAGGCTTTTGCAAGTGTATAACCTCTCCTTTGAAATATCAACTCCTGTAACAGTACCGGTGCCATTTTCTCCTAGCAAATCCGCTAAATAACAGAGCTTTGATCCTGGGGCACAACTAGGGTTATCACAAGTTACCAGATATCCAAAATGTGATCGTCTGGTTCAACGTCAAGCGCTCTTGCGGCAATTCCAGATGTAACGTCCAATCCATATAATAATCCGGCTTTGTATACTTCTAACGATGCTATGTTTGTATTGGAAGAAGTTTGATAGAATTCCTCAAACCAGTCTACTGGTTGGTAGTCAATGCTAAGTAGCGATTCAACGTCCGGCTTCTTGAGGCGGAAATATCGAGGGATTTCCTTGTACGAATATTCCTTCATTTCTATTTCATTTTCCTTCAAGAAATCCAGGAAATAACTTGGAAAATCCGTCATGGATAGAAAATAGGAAAAAAATTACGAGTATATATTGAATATGGTTACATGAGTGCCCGATATACTCCCATGGTAGTGAATGCTATTATTAGACTTGAGTTACCTATACCAAGCCCAATTACAGTTGCTCTGTGTGCTCCTTTGAATTTCCTCGCTTCATAAAACAGATAACCTCCGGCTCCTGCGATTAATCCGAATTACCCACTCCAAACCCTGTGCCAACTATCCTGCAGCCCAGACAATCTTTTTTACTTTCTTCCATTTTTTCCAAATGACTCAAACCGCCAACTGCGATCCAACCGCATTACTACCATATGAAATCATAGTCAATATATTACTTTACTTGCCTTCGATATCGCACTTGAAGCTGGTCAGCAAATCTTTCCGGAATGTGATTAATAGCGATACATTATGGAGCTTAGTTTTGCAAAGGGAAAATATGTACAAAGGAAAGAGGATAATCAAGCTGTCAAAGGAATTTATCAAGCTTTCTCAATGTCCCCAGGAGATGTACAAGGAGCTCTGTCTGTTGTCTGCAAAATATCCGAATCCACCAGATTTAATTGACGTTGGAATAGAGGAATCTACTAGGGATCATACCAGTCAAAGTATCGAGCAGACTATCGATGGGCGGCAAACTACATTTTGGTCGTCAAAAGGTTCAGGGATGGATGTTGACGAGTATCTGGAGTACAAGTTGGTGGCTCGAAGTTTGATCACTTCCATAGAGGTTAAACCATTCTTGGCTCAGTTTCAAAGAGGACTGCCATGTTATGCCCCAAGAGGGATATCATTTTCAATTGGGAATGCGCAAAATGAAATCTATTACCATTCTCCCAAATATCCAATTATAAATACAAATGGTAAGCCATTCTGATTGTAGAATCGCAAGTATTTAGGATAGATCCCCAGATTGGAAAATATCTCCGGATCAATCTGATTGGAAAAGTGCAAACTCAGCCGATTGACGATTTGTACTACACCTGCCTCGAAAAAGTAGAGATCCTGGGTATTCCTATATGCAAAAGTATATTCTACCAGTACCAGGAATTGCGCAATGTCTTTGAAATTTGGGCAAATACAAAGAATTTATCGGTGAACGATGATGATTACAACTTTAGCAATGAAGAGCTGGAAATGGAAGAGCGGCTTTATGAGGCCTGTTTGGAGCTGCTAAAAGAAGAAGAGTTTGATAAAGTTCTTTCTAATATGCTCACAACCAAAAAGACAAACGCCATTGTTCGCTCAAAAAAATTCATTGGGTTGTACGAGTCTGCTGCTGAAAATAATGCTGCTGCTTGCGAGGAATTTTTCAATTACACTATCAGCAAAATCAACAGTAGAGAGCAGTTAACTCTTGCTGAAGCATTATATGTGGGAAAGCTCTCTATCAGGTTTAACGAATACAGAGTGTTAATAGCGGGTATTCAACGACCAGTGGTACACTTTTGTTGATATAGATTGAATGTACCCTAGAACTTGGAATGCTATTTGAAGAATCTAACCCACAAGTTGCCTATGTAATATACAGAGTGGGGGGAGTATCAAACAAAGAGTTTGAAATGCTTTTAAAACTGAAAAGGTACGATGAAGCAGCAGTGTTCATTTATGAAAGATTTGAAAACACTTTAATGCATATAGAGGTTGAAAGAGTCGTTCGAATAGCTGGTATACAGGTGGCTTCCAAAGTAGCAAAGACTCTTCTTACATTTGAACACTTTCCCGATCACATAGTTGAATCTATTATGCAGGTTTTCCACCATGATAATATCCATACTCTCTCTCAGCGTTTGCATGAATTAAGTACTACCCCGGCAGAACAGGAATAAAATGCTATATTGCTTTATTGATCTTCCAATTCATCTTCTTCCTCTTCACCTTGAATAATATCCAAAATTGGATTCAATCTAGATTCCCTCCAAAAGTCATCAGTGTATGGATTTTCAGGATTATCTGTAGTTGGGGGCGCTAACCAGTAATTTAAAGCAACATGTGGTTCATTCCCAAATGAAGTTACTTCATGAAACCAACCTGGGTTATTACAATTTACTTGCTGGTAGGTACAGTGTTTCTCCTTCTTTCAATTCAACAACCACTTTGGTTGCTTTTGAAATTAAAGGAAATTCCTTGGATTCTTTCCCTTCCAATACTGCTACTGGCACCCTGCTAAATGATGGTGGATTATCGCTTTCTTGTATTTTTTGCTTTTTGTTTGAAGAGTCTGTGGAAAGAGTCCTTTTATTTCCCTTTTCATCGTATTCTTCCATGTCCATTGCCAGACCACCTTCGATTTGAAACATTTCGTCCATCAACTTGAATTAAATCAAGATACCTCTTCCAACTTTTTTTCCAACTCTTCTTTATCTTCCTCTGGAGCATTTTCTAATTCAAATTCCGCTTGTTCTACTTTCCATCTAGCAATATCGCTCAAGTAGGCTCCATCAGCACGTACTTTTTCTCCATTGGCATATTCAATCAAACCGTTCGGAAATACTCTAGAAATAGTTCCAGTAGTATACATCTTGTCTGCATCTTTAGGGGAAAACAAGGTAAACCGCTTCTTTCCTTGTTTTAAGCAATAGAAATTGTCGTGAAAGTCATGATGAAGCCCAGTACTAGTACCTTTTTCTGAAGCCATGCCAATCCACAAATTGATTTGAAAGAGAATCAGACCACTGAATATTTCAAGAGAGTAAGGGATATCTGGAAGCATCGAATCAAGTGGTGGGGCAGCAAATGATTTAATCAATTGAGATTCAGCCTCAACTTCTTCCGCATCCGGTTCACTATCTGATTCAATATCTTCTTCCTCATCAATATCTTCTTCTTCATATTGAGTGGTGAGATACAAATTTCCTTTTGGTAATTCATCCACAAATTCCGAGAATTTCATTTTTATTCTTGTATTTCCATGTCCAAAAGTTCCATCTTTCTTCTTTTCTACTTGTACTACTTTGTCTCCGCATGATTCATTCAGATTATCGAGAGTAAGCCAGTCTAAATCAGCTGGAAAACCGGTAAGAATACAAGGAGTTCTAGTCTTTATGAATTTTTCAAAGAATTCCAGCGGATCAATGCTGACATCTACTTTGGGGATTTTCCAATTTGGTGTTGGGTGGAATCCTGTGTATTCGATTTTCATTTTCATTTTTTTTGGAGAACAAATTCAACTCTCGATAATATCTTTACATGGTTAATGATTCCTAGAAATTACTGGGGTTTGTAGTTTACAAAAAATATAATATTACTGGATTTTAAATCCAAAAGATTTTTAAGCAATTTTAGTCATGTGAAACTTTCTCCATGTCCTTCAATCCACTGGACAGAAGTCCTACTTTGAAAAAAATAGAGAGGGACATTACACCATTCAGAAGAGATGAGTTATTTAAAATAGCGCTGGCTGATGAAAAGCCTGCCAAACCGTTACCCAGTGCATGCTGTGGAAGCTCCTGCGATCCATGTGTGTTGACGGTATATGCACAAGAACTAAAGATATGGAAGGAATGCCATCATGAAAAGTGGAATAAAATACAACCAGAAACCGAAAATAATACAGAAAAGGATAATGTAAACTCTGGGAATTGGAATATATTAAATTCAATAAAATTGGACTGGTAACTATAATTTACCGCTGGCTTCAATTAATTTGTTGTAGATTTGAGTAGTGGTTTTACAGTCGCTAATCCCCAATTCTACGGTCTCTGTTCCTTGAATTTCTACCTTGCACTGCTCTCCATATTCAGTGACAAACTTGATATCTCTATTATTGTCATATATTCTTGGTAATTCGTTTACATAAAAGGAGGAAATTGGACCGAGTAATTTGCAAGTCTCTTTTCCGAAAACAACTTTAATTTGTTTAATCATTGGTAGTTTCTGGAGTCCATTTCCTGCTTTTAAATTTGCTTGTAGAGCTCTGTATCCAAATGCTGCGATTGACATTTTGTAAAAAAAATAATTTGTAATCGAGTTAGAGTTTACCCAATAGATATGATGCTACTTGCTTGGTGGAAATGGATTAATTCAAGTGAATTTATCCTATCCAGTAGTAAATAGAATTTGCAGATTTTATTTAAATTCACAGATTCAACAGATAATACGACTAATGCCCTAGAGAGATATAATCCGTTTCCTGATAATATTTTTATTAAGAGATTTTAAATTACTTTAATGTCCGCAAATTATTTTCTCTTCTGGACTAAATCTATGAATCAAAACAAACTTATCGAAACTTCATTTCAAATATACTTTTTCTTTCAAGTATTCAAAAAGTACATTGAAATACCAGACTTTACTCCAATGGATCTGGAAATGGCGATATTTGGAAAAGTACTGGCGACTGATTATCAAATGGAAGACAAGAAGAAGGAACAAGAAAAAGGAAGTGACGATAATCCGGCTACAGACTGGATCGAAAATAGAGAGTTGCAGGATTCATTATTGGAACAGTTGATAGAAGCGCTATTACCATTAATTAGCCCGCAAAAGAAATACAACTACCAAACTTGGCCGTATATGTTAAAGAAAGCTATTGATCTGAACTTGCATGATTTCTATCAGAATGAGAATCCACTCAAAGTAACGTACTCGATGAAATTTGACAATATTCAACGGAATGAACATCCATTTTATATCCTTCCTTCATCAGATAAACTCCAAATTCTCAATTATCTATGCATGTGGAGTTTAAGCGAAGGGCAAATTAAACAGGCAATCAACGAAGCAGCAACTAAAAAGGAAGCATCGTTATTGGCAAGTTCAAGCTAACTGTAGAGGGGCAGTCCTTGCGGCTATGATAGAAACAAAAACAAAATTTGGCATGTTGGTCAAACTGCGAGATTATATTTCCAAAACAAGACCAAATGGTCCATTATATCTTCTACTATTGAAGAACTTGAATTATACGCGGAGCACTTATGGCCAATTGGACCAGAAGGTTACTCTATTTAACATAGGCTTTTTAAAAGCCCATATCAATACAAATATAATCATACCCCTGAAAGAAAAGAGAGAAAAAGATTTGTTGGAAAAGAAACTGGAAAAAGAACGTCAAGAAAAAAGAGAAGAAATGAAGAGATTGAAATTGGAACGGTTGAGGAAAAGAGGTGAACTCAATTTGAGTTATGAAATGGGTACTAGGAAGAGATCAAAGCAAACTAATTTCAAAGCTTACTTTGCAAGTGAAAGTGAAAGCGAAGATGATTATGTACCGCGAAGAAAAGTA
Source organism: Boothiomyces macroporosus (assembly GCA_027604185.1). NCBI lineage: Eukaryota > Fungi > Chytridiomycota > Chytridiomycetes > Rhizophydiales > Terramycetaceae > Boothiomyces > Boothiomyces macroporosus. The sequence goes on from JADGKB010000052.1 coordinate 71,665, forward strand.
ATTGAGATGTCAGATAGTGAAAACGGTAAGTTATGCTAACTCAGATAAAGAAAACGAATCGGATAATATGGATCCCTTACTAGCGTAATAAATACTGTGAGAATGACTGATTTTGTTTAATTTCAAGGTATTAGTATGCCAGCAAAACATACATCAGCAAATTGTTTGATTCACGAGTAACCAAAGTATTTGACAATTAGAAACTCTTTTATTCACAAATGTTGTTACATTCTTTGCATTTCTTTACTTCAAAAGTTCTGGGTCCAACAGGAGAAATGCAGCAGGTTAATATCCCTAAAAAACAAAGTAATGGAGCTACTTTTTTCCTCTTTTCTTCATCTCTACCTATAGCATATTCTGTTTCTCTTTGACAATGTTTACAAAAAGTAGTAGCTGGTTTGGTTGAAGGAAAATCAGATTAGAGTGTAGAGCTTCAATCATTGTAGACCTTGTGTTCTGACAGTCTAAAATGTCGTTTCTTTTGAATGTTCTGCACAACGAACAACCTAATCACGTTGCTAGCCCTGTCTAATGATCAGACTCTTCCAGTACCCAGAATTGAAGGTTCTAAAGATAAGAATCAAGACCCTAACGTAATTACGCAACTTGCTCGTTTATATTCAACGAAACTCAAATAGGTATTTAGCTATAGTGTCTGCGAGTGCTACAGAGCAGAACTGGCAGAATCCAATTTGCCCGGTGAATGCCAAGACACTTGAGAGACTCCAACTCAGCAAACCAAATGTCAATGCTTAATTCTAAAAACTCTAGCATCTAGGGTTAGGGTTACTCAGTATAAAAATTTTTTTAACGTGAAAGCAAGTTATCCAACCAATTCTAAAAAATCGATGATGATCGGAATGTAAAAGTTCAGCCCGTCTTCTTGTACGAGAGGTCTGTGGTTCGAAATACTTTATAATTGCACACCTTTCCATCACCTTGTTACATGTAAAGATGCATTCTACAATCTGAGGTTTTGAATTGGTTGAACAGAGTTTTCTAGCTAAATTCGCTCACCTGCTTGGTTGATTTTCTCTTGAATGGCGGCATGCTTGAAACTAGTTTGAGGAATACTTTTAATCACTTTTATTACATTTCATTCTTTACATTCACCTTTTTGATATTCCTGAATTGGAGTCGAAAAAGCAGCTTTTCTGCCAAACATTACATTTGTTGTGCTGGCTTCGTGTTGATGAGCTTGTCCTGCTTTATGCCCGTAAACATTAGGAGTGTCTTTATGGATAGAATCATGTAGTAACTTGGCATCTGACGAGCAGATAGCAGTTCCACTGCCTTTAACGGCGTAATCAGTCCAAAATGTAATTGGTTTCTCAAACTTTTTTCTCAATTCCTACGATTACTTTGCATGTACTTGGTCAGGCAGTTCAGTTCCTAATTTTCGAGTGGGAGGGAAAACATCAGTGTGGGCAAAATCGTTCGCAGTTGTAGTTTTCCAATGGTCCTTGTCATCAACTGGGGCGACTTGCTCTTCATGCCTATATTACTTTAAACTTACATTGCTCGTTTAAGCAACTCTGCCTCCAGATACTGCCTTCGCTTCCCTAGACTATTTTGAACGGCTCTTTGAGATGTTGAATAAGCATCGGAACTGGTGGTGCGATATGAAGGCTTCTCTTTACTATTATTTTTCAAAATATCCTTGATAAATTATAAAGTTACATCGTGTCCTTGTTTCGATAGGGCTATGATATTAGATCTCTCTTTAATGATTTTGTCGCCAACAGCGCGTTCTTCAACCCAGTTCTCCAATAAAGTTGCTCCTACGCCGTTATGTCTATTCCATGCTGACGAGTGGTCAGATTCGTGTCTCATTAGGATGATTGACTTGTAAAAAAGTTTGACATACGTCATTCGAAATGGTGGCATCAACGACCAATCAAAACAATAGCATGTACAAGTGAGTGCCATTGTCTGGAGAGATTGTAAAATCCATTCCTTGATTATTTTTCACTAGATCGCTACCCATGACTGAAAGGCCAAAATCAGCAGCAACCAGACCAAAAACACAAATATCATCTATTGGACACTATGATTTGGAAAAAAATATCGGAGAAGGGAACTTTGCAAAGGTCCGATTAGCGAGACATACTATCACTGGGCAGCAGGTAATTCTACCTAATAGGCCAGGTCGCCATTAAAATCATTGACAAGGCAAAGTTAGACAAAGCAACATCCAAAAAGCTCTTTCGTGAAGTTAGAATCATGAGGCTTCTCAATCACAAACACATTGTCAAGCTATATGAAGTAATTGACACTCCAGATGAACTATTTTTAGTGATGGAATATGTATCAGGAGGAGAAATTTTTGATTATCTGGTTGCGCATGGAAGAATGAAGGAAAAGGAAGCCAGAAAGCATTTCAGACAGATTATTGGGGCAGTTGCACATTGCCACCAACTGCATATTATTCATCGTGATTTGAAGGCAGAAAACCTGCTCTTGGATGAAAACATGAATGTCAAAATTGCAGATTTTGGGTTTTCCAATCAGTTTTCACCAGGACAAAAGCTCAATACGTGGTGTGGTTCTCCTCCATATGCTGCGCCGGAGCTATTCCAAGGGAAAGAGTATAGCGGTCCAGAAGTTGACATCTGGTCTCTTGGGGTGGTGTTGTATGTACTAGTTTGCGGCAGTTTACCATTTGATGGCTCGAACCTTGCAAAACTAAGGGCTAGAGTCATCGCTGGCAAATTCCAAATTCCATTTTACATGTCGCCAGGTAACGATATACTAATGTTGATTGTGAAAAATTGATAAAGAAAATGCTGGTTATTGATCCCTCCAAGAGGGCTACAGTTGAGCAAATAATGCAAGATAAGTGGTACAATGAAGGCTATGAAAATGAACCTCCTCAGCAAATCGGAATCACAGCAGCTTCTATTTCACCGGAACTACACCAAAAGGTGTTGGATGAATTGGAAGAGCTGGGTTTGGAAAAGGCTGCAGTGCAAAAGTCTCTAAACGAAGGACTGTACGATTCCTTGACTGCAACTTATTACCTTGTCGCTGATAGGAGATTGAACAATGCATCCTCACCATCCAAGCCTGCTATCACACCGACAGCTAAACCAGCAAAGCCAAACAGACAAACTGATTTGGAAATGCTTAATGAAGAGGAGAATGACGAAAAACCTGGAGCTGAAAAGCCTCAAGATAAACCTGCACCAGTTCTTCAGGCTGCACCACAAGCAACTGCTCCTCCACCTCCATCTAGCGCCCCACCTTCTAAAGTCGTTGCTGGAAGAAGACGTGCTGCAACCTCCACCAATGCTGCTACAGGCTCTCCACTTAGCCAGGATAAACTGGATGCAAATACAGTCAACTCTCCAGAACAAATTCTCGCGTCTGAACTCCCACCTGCTCGTGGAGGTAGAGTGCCTTCCGCAGGAAAGAAGAATATCGGAGCTGAATTTAAAGACGTTCCAGCACAACAAACTGCAGCCAATCCTCCTGAAGTGCCTGCCGCTTTACCACCAATTCCTGTTGTAAGGGCCAGGGCACACACAATGGCAACTGAAAAGAGAGATGATGAAGAACAAACTATTCCAATTGATCAATTCAAAGCACATCTTAAAGACAGCAACGAGCCTAGAACTGCCAGATTTACTTTTTCAGTATCGACAACGTCCACCAAAGACCCAGAAGCAGTGTTCAACATCGTCACAAAGGTCGTAAAAGATGCGGGAGCCCAATGCCAAACATCAGGAATGGTGGCAAAATGCAAACTCAATGATATTGAATTTGAAATCGAAGTATGTAAATTGCCAAATCTTCAGGTTGTTGGTCTGAGATGCAAGCGTCTGGCTGGTGGTGCCTGGGACTACAAGGAAGTGCTGTCCTCATTAATATCAAAAATGGAGCTTTAGTTGTAATATTTACTAACGTAGATGTGGGTTATTTCAAATACCAATAAAATATATGTGATGATTATGAATTTTATCCGCCTCCACAAACTAGTCTAAGGCTCTAATTCTCCGAGTGATTAAGCTGCATATGATTGACGGGTCACCCGTTTTTTGACAAGAGTTCAAAAATGTCATCTTATACTCGTCAAGAAGTCGCAACTCACAACTCAGCAAAAAGCGCATGGATCATCGTCGATTCGATCGTCTACGATATCACCAAGTTTGCCGGATTACATCCGTAATTGACTATTAATGTTAGTGGTGGTGAATTGTTGATTTTGGAACATGCAGGAAAGGACGCAACCGAAATCTTTTACGCTTTCCACAGACAAGATGTATTGCAAAAGTATCAGCGATTGGCGATTGGATCTATCACCAATGAAAAGCAGCAGATTATTCAAAATACTCCTGGATCAATCTCCAAAGTGCCATATGCCGAACCAAGTTATTTGCAAGGTATGTAGCAATAGCAAAATATCATTTGGCAGAACTGATGCTAGGCTTCCATTCACCGTACTTTAACGAAAGCCACAAGAAATTCAGACAAGCTGTTAGACACTTTGTACAAACTGAAATCTTGCCGGAAGCAACAGCGTTCGATGAAGCAGGAAAGCCTGCTTCAAAAGAAATGTTTAAAAAGATGGGAGAATTTGGCCTTTTGGCTGCAAGAATGGGGCCTGGTCCTCATTTGAAAGCATTCAAATTACCTGGTGGAGTAAAGCCAGAAGAGTTTGACTATTTCCATGAACAAATTGCCCACGAAGAAGTATGCATCCTTGGACTACCTGGATACCAAGATTCAATTGGTACTGGTATGGTAATTGGTTTGCCTCCGGTAATGAACTTTGCAAGAAAGGAAGTAAGAGACAAAGTTGTTCGCGAAGTACTTACTGGACAAAAAACCATCAGTTTGGCCATCAGTGAACCAAACGCAGGTTCTGATGTTGCAGCAATTGCCACTACTGCTGTTAAAACCCCCGATGGTAAACACTATATCGTAAATGGTGTAAAGAAGTGGATTACCAACGGCGGGTTTAGTGACTATTTCTCTACTGCTGTATTGACTGGCAAAGGACACGGCGGAATCTCCATGTTGCTGATTGAACGAACTGAAGGTGTAGAAACTAAGGGCATCAAAACTTCATACTCGTCTTCTGCTGGAACCGCCTACATTACTTTTGAAAATGTTAAAGTTCCAGTCGAAAACCTTTTAGGTAAAGAAGGAGGTGGTTTCCCTGTCATTATGGTAAATCAATCTTGATTCTAGTTCAACTTCAACCATGAAAGATGGTTTATTGTTGCCGGCATGGTAGCAGCCTCAAGAAAAGTGGTCGAAGAGTGCTTCAAATGGGCAAACCAACGAAAGGTCTTTGGAAAATCCCTTTTGGAGCAACCTGTGATTCGTAACAAGTTGGCACATATGGTAACAAAAGGCTAAGCATAGGTGTCTCAAGTAGAATCTACAAACAACTGGTTGGAAAACATTACCTATCAAATGACAAAAATGTCTTACAAGGAAGCCGCAATTAAACTTGGTGGCCCAATTGCTTTGTTGAAATTGTTGTCTACCAGAGTAGCCCACAATGTAGCTGACGAAGCATGCCAAATCTTTGGAGGAAGAGGTATTACAAAGACAGGTATGGGCAGATATGTTGAAGGATTCCAAAGAACCTACAAATTTGGGGCTATTCTTGGTGGATCAGAGGAAATTATGGCCGACCTTGGTATTCGCCAAGCAATGCGCAACTTCCCAAATGCCAGATTGTAATAAATTTCAATTCTATTCAGCCCCGAGTCTGAAATATTTTTTTCGTTTTTTTTCTTTTTGAAAATGGACGAGCATAAATTTCTGGTTATCGCAGGAACCTACGAACGATTGCTGTACGGCTTAAATGGTAGTATGGCAGAGAAGGAACTTGTCCCATCTTTTATTTACCCTGCTCATATATCATGTATCACCGCTTTAGCTTGCACGCCGCGATTTTTAGCGACTGGCTCTACAGACGAACATGTAAAGCTGTATGATTTGAAAATTCGAAAGGAAATCGGGTCTCTGATGCATCATAGTGGCACTATAACCGGACTGTCCTTTGTTGGAAAACACCATTTGATTACAACCTCAGAAGACGGCTGCATAGGAATTGTTCGCACTTCTGATTGGGAACATTTAAAGAGTTTACAAGGACATGTTGGTACTGTTCTGGGGCTTGATGTACATCCAAGTGGAAAAGTTCTGTTGAGTGTTGGAAAAGATAAAACACTAAAATGTTGGGATTTGCAGCGAGCAATCTGCTCCTTTTCAATGAAACTATCCGGCCTTCCTAATAAGGTGAAGTGGTCTATTACTGGAACCCACTTTGCGGTATTTTTTGACAAGATGGTACAAATTAACGACTTGGAGAGCGGTAAAATAATTGGAAAAGTAGAGCAGAAAACAAGAATCAATAGTGGCTGTTTTGCGCATCTCTTGGACGGAGAGGAAAAGTTGGACGTGTTTGTCATTGGAGGAGACGACAAAATGCTAAGAATTTTCAAATTGGATGGCACATTGGTTGGAACTTGGGAATCTGGGCACAATTTTAGAGTAAAGGATCTTTCCTTGCTTTCAGGCACAAACATATTAGCTACCTGTGGGTCTGATGGCACCATATTTATTTGGGACTTGCAGGCGTGCTATACTCATGTAAAAGAAAATCCGCAAGAAATTGCTAATATTGCACCTCAAATTGCCACTTACAATGCAAAATGTAGGCTTACTTGTATAAGGATTGTCGATGCCAAAGACGTCAAGCAAACAAAGAAAACTGTTGAAGATAAACCGGAATGGCCAGAATCAGACTATGAAGTAGCTGAAAAGAAAGCAAAGATCACAGTTACTTTTGAAGACGATAAGCCAAAGACTGAAATCAAAAAGAAAGTAAAGAAAATCAAAAAGAAAACAAGCACGCTGACCATGGACAAGAAGGGAAAACCGTTGAAATTTGCAAAGGTTTCCAAGAAGAGCAAACAGTAATTTAATAAATGGCATTTATCTTCACGATTTTTTGGTATAATTGGCCATGGATACAAATCCACACACGCTTCTGGTTAAGGCTTTTTCCAAAAGATACCATGAGGAATCCTCTGGCTAAAAACAAGGTAGTAGAGAAAAGCACGATAAACAGACGCAAAGGTACAGCAATAACTTACTTAGCGGTGTTGAATGAAATAAAGAGATTGGCAACAGCATTTGAAAAGGCCCAAGATGGAAGCGGGACGATTAATAAGGATCAATTCAAAGCCGTAATCTACAATTAATCTAGGTATTGGCTGCCAACGTAGTACACTGGTCCGCTGGGGCACAGCTGTTATTCCTGGAAAGACTATTTGACGCATTTGACGTTGACAGAAGCGGAACAATTGATTACAACGAGTTTATCACTGGGCTAACTGTGTACTTTGAAGGAACAGAGATCCAAAAGAGCGAATGTAAGAGAATGATAACAAAGTGACTTTTCAGATTTATGACATTGACAAGAGCGGAGATATTCAGCCAAAGGAACTAGTAAAAATCATGGCAGAGATGGTACTTGATATTTCACATAGTACAGTAGCTATTACAAAACAGACAAGACCGAAGAAGTACAAAAGATTGTTCATCAAGTTTTCGAAGATTTGGATATCAATGGCGATGGCTCACTGGTATTTCATTGATTGACAACAGAGCATAAACGAGTTTCGCTTAATGACAATCAAGGAGCCTCTCTTTACCGACTTTGTTGCCCAGTTCTTGGAAATCCCAGACCCAAAGTGAATAAATAAACTGCTTTCGTACTCTTGCACCTGCAAACCTCTTTGATGCAGTTTCGGCATTCTCCTTTGTTGTTTCAGAGCCTGGGCGCCCCGAGCGCCATTCAAAAAGTATTTAATCGAGTAGATTTTTAAATTCAGCACCTAGTGAATGGCTGAGGAGAAGGAAATCCAGGAAACTTATTTGGAGGTTGAAGAAACCGAAACCCCAAGATCTTCCAGGGAGTTGGCCCGTGGAGAAACAAAGGCGATTCAGCGCAAAAAGAAAAAGATAAAGAATGAAACTGGTTATAAATTCCATGAATTCAAAGTTGCCGGTGGTAGTGTTATTGATGACATCTACATTCCAGTTCTTGTTTATACAGCCTGGGCCGCAATCTGGACTGTCATCTACCAGCAAACAAAAATCAGCATTGCCCTTCAGCCAATTGTCATCACTCTCTTGTCTACTGTGCTTGGTCTCTTGCTTGTCTTCAGAACAAACACTTCCTACGATAGATACTGGGAGGCTAGAAGGCTCTGGAGTACTCTGTTTACTCATAGCAGAAATCTTTCAAGACTAATTTGGTACGACGTTGACGCTGCAGGAGACCGGAAAAAAGTAGCTGAAAAGTTTGGTGCTGTTAATCTTGTTGTCGCATTTGCCGTTGCTTGCAAGCACTACTTGCGTGGCGAAAAAGGATTCCACTATGAAGATTTGCACAATCTCCTTATTCATGTTCCAGACTTTAAACCTGGCCAATATCACCCGGAAACAGACTCTTTGCCGCTCGAAATCACTTTCCACTTGGCTTCGTACTTTAAAAGAACACGTAAGGAAGGTATGGTGGATGCTGTTGCCGGAGGTCAAATGATTATCGCCCTCAACGGATTGACTGATTCCTTAAGCAGCTTTGAAAGAATTGTATTCTCGCCAGTTCCAATTGCTTACAACATCCACTTGAAGCAAATTATAATGTTCTATTTGCTGCTTTTGCCATTCCAGATTTTCAGCACTGGATACAGCGCAATCTTTATCACTTTCTTGGCAGCATTCTGTCTACTTGGAATTGAAGCAATTGGTAGCGAAATTGAAAATCCATTTGGATACGACCACAACGATCTGGATCTACAAGGATTCTGTGAAGAATTGAAGGCTGAAATGGCTCAATTGTGCGAACGTCCTACTGCTTTAGAATCCACAGCATGGTCGTTGCCTGCAGAATTATCCGACTTGACAAAGCTCAAATCGTTTGCAAACAGGAAATAAATTTTAAGTTACTATTGATTACTCTGAGTTGAACCATTATTTGGCAAGTTGAGATCTGTCAACATTTGTTGTCCGCTGTAATTGAAATTTATCTCAGCATTCTACTATACCAATCACAGTACTCCACAATTTTCTGTTTCAATTCTCCTTGAGCGGCGAGTCAGGCTCTTTCCTTTCAATGAACCAGGAAGTTAAAATTGAAATTGAACAATACACTCCTAGGCCATCCTCAGAGATTCTCAGGAGCGAAAGCCTGCCTGTTCATCACCGTAAAGTAAAAGTGGAAAATGTTGCTGGGTATGACTTTCATGAATTCAAAATTCGGGGAGGAAGTGTGGTAGGAAACATTATTATCCCTGTGCTAGTATATACCCTCTGGGCCCTTGTCTGGACATTTATAGCGCAAAAGGGCTTATCCGATATATCCATTTCAAACGTATTTATTGTGATTTCCTCTACTGTCTTGGGTTTGCTGCTTGTGTTCCGTACGAATACTGCTTATGATCGATATTGGGAAGCAAGAAAGTAATTGAATATTGATGTAGGCTATGGGGCTCGCTCCTCACCCATTGTCGAAATTTATCTAGGACGATTTGGTACGATCTAGATGCCAAAGGTGACAAGAACATTGTGTCGCAAAAGTTGGGAGCAATCAACTTGATTGTTGCTTTTCCGATCGCTTGTAAGCATCATCTTCGAGATGAGCACGGCTTTCATTATGAGGATTTGTATAATTTGTTGTTACATGTACCAGACTTTCAACCCGGACAATACCATCCTCAAACTGAATCTGTACCTGTGGAAATATCTTATCATATTTCGTCCTATCTGAAGAAAATTAGAGCTGATGGGTTGATGGATGCACCATCTGGGGCCCTACAATTGGCGACACTGAACAGCATGATCGATGTGCTCTCAAGTTTCCAAAGGATTGTATTTTCACCTGTTCCTGTTGCCTACTCTATCCATTTAAAGCAAATTATTATGATATACCTCTTGTTGCTTCCTTTCCAAATTCAGAATCTTGGATGGAATGCAATCACAATAACCTTCCTTGCAGCGTTTTTCTTCTTGGGTATTGAAGCGATAGGTAATACATTTGTTAATAACAGGGCACGAAATTGAAAATCCATTTGGCTATGATCCAAACGATTTGGATCTCCAAGGGTTCTGTGATGAAATCAGAAGAGAGCTTGGTAACATGATAGACCGGCCTTCAAAACTTCCGTGTTCCGATTGGTCTACACCAGTAGATCTTAATTCCTTTGATCAGCTTCGTCGTGTAGTCAGCACTAGAAGAGCAAAAGAACAATAAATGGTATTAACGGAGGAACGTTCCTGTTTTTATTTCGCTTCTTGCGAGGATAACATTTAGTTTCTGCGCTGAACAACTGGATGAGTTTTCCCCAATACTAGATCCAACTCATCCAGCCTTCATACATTTTTGACAAGTTGTTGATATCTGTTGCACTTCTCACAAGGTAATCCACATGTTCCTCGATAGAATTATGCTTGTGGTCGGGATTGTCAGCACCATCCAGCTTTGCCTTGATTAGTTTCAAAACATTGACAGCAGTAAGGTTGCGAGTTTGTTCTAAGTTATCAATGCAATTACCTCGATTGAACTTCTGTGTATCAATCTCCTCGGTGTCATTTTGCAATTTAGTTTCAGAAACTTCGCTGCGAGTGTATTCTTTTAGTGTAGAGAAGGTGAATATGGTCGATATAACCTTTACAACTTCGTTCGATATAGATTGCACGCTAATTTGCTATTATTAGCTTCATTTTACTAATTCCTGAACCAAATTTCCTTCCTTGGTTTCCGCCAGAGCATTGCAGATTTTCTGAGCTTTGTGCACATTCTCCTTGACTTCTTTCCATTGCTTTTTACACATCTCAAGTTAGAAACGATTTTACAATAAACGAATTCAATACTTCCTCACTGTAAGCTGTGTCCTTTGAATAGTTTAGGATGTTGTCTATGATTTTCAATATTGGCTCAACAATTTTCTTCATAGATTCAATGGCTTGGTGCAGTTTAGATACGCTATTATTCAACACGTCATTAGAGTCCTCAATCTAAAGTTAAATTCATGTACATGTAGTCCATCAATGCTTGAGTTCAGATGTTCGAGCGTTCCATCCAAGACCCCCTTCCTGGATATCAATTCAAGTCTATCTCCATAACTAATCACATTTTCTAGATTTTGTCCAATCTTCCAATTAATGGTTCTAATGTTTTCCGTTGGTAAGCGACCCTCCTCCACCAAAATTAATCCTTTACACATACTGGTAAATTCTGCAATCTAGATTAGCTTGATTTACGATTGACTTTTCATAATCTAAATTATACGAATCTCCAACAGATTTAGATTCATTTGGGGCCCCTTCAAAATCTTCAAACGACTTTTCGAGTTTTTGTAGCTCAGAAATATGCCCCGAGAGAGTTTGAAGGTATTGCTTGCGATAGCTCAAAGCAGGAATGTCGTCAAAATTAACGTACAAGCTTTGTGCATGAATTCGCTGATATCGTTCAAGTGCCATCTTTTTAATTGAAATTAGTTCCTTGATGTTTTCCAAACTAGAAACTGCGCGAAACTCCAAAGACTCTAGGTATTTTTCAGCTGCCTTTGATGTCACACATTTTTGCATATCCTTCAAGCCAACCAAAGTAATATCTTCATTTCTAATGTAGAAATTGAGAATTTTTCTTGCAGAGTCCACGATAGAAACATTTGTATTTTCTGATAAGCTCGAAAAAGTTCCCCAGGTTTTAACTACGTTTATCGAAATGTCTGAACCCAAGCTAGAAATATATTGTGTTAGTGTATGGTTTAAGGGTTTCAAAAAGACTTCCCTTAACACCAATTCGATATAAGATTTTAATGCTTGTTGAGATTTTTTGAATTTTGGATGATGACGGAACAATTTCGATTCGTCGAAAACGATTACGAATTCAGCGGTTGGATCCACTTTTACAAGACTAGAATTGGAAATGAAATCGATTCCATCCCTGAAAAATGAACCCACTAGAACTACAAGTTTCAAAAATAATTTGCATTTCAGAGAGCTGCCATAATTTTGAATTGATTCTACCATGTCTTCCACGAGCGTCATCATGTTGCTGATCTGACTGTATATAATCTGTGCTTCGTGATCTTCTTCCGAAATAATGTGGATAAACTCTTCAAAGCTGTCCTGAACTTTACCAACGCTTGCATAATATTGTGTGGTATTACTGTCAACATTCAGCAGGCTGGCTGCTTCGTCAGCAAGACTAGAAACCTTCTCACAGAGCAAGTGGACTGCTGACAACCCTCGCACCAAACTCTTGACTGTTAGCGGCATGATCTCCCGCAATAAAATGTAAGAAAGTTTTTCAAACCCAAGCTGTATTTTTTCCAGTGGGAATTGTTTCAAATGTTTCAAAGTTGTACCCTTATCCTTTATGAATTTGTTTGCTGACAGTTGATGAAATATTTCCAGGAGAGAAGAGAAAACCCCTGCTAGTATTGAACAGTACACTGGATCTAGAGCATTTGAATCATCTTCTGACTGGATTAGTCTGCTTCCAAAGTATAATTGTGTACTGGATAATACTATGTTGAATTTATCCCCCATGAAATTTTGCAAATGATTCTTTACATCATTCCCTTTCCCAAACCGGTGAATAATCAACGCAAACTCACTCATAATATATAGCAAGTGGCATTTGATAACAATATTGTTGTTTCCTTGCAATTTGGTTCCAAGTTTGTCAATATTTAAAGGGGCTTTCAATGACTTTAAATCATATACTGCCTTTGACAGCATGTTCAAACTATCATCTTTGCTGAAAATAACTTTATACATACTATCCATATGGTGAATCCTGCTGGAACTTTTTAAATCCAAAAGATTGTGAACCGAATCAACCGCAAATTTGCATGCAGAAGTTGAAAAGCTTTCTTCTATCACTGCCGATAAAACGTCCATTTGCTTACCGAAATAGTCCTGTGCTACAAACAATTTAAAATCAGACTCCAAGAAATTCGAATACCATTCTATGCTGTTCAATACCAAACTGAAAACCGTTTTCCTTTTTCGAATGTATTCTGCAAATTTGTTTCCAAAGGAAAAATCCTTGCTTCGTTCATCAACAGATTCTAGCAAAACTTTGCGGAGCGATTCGAAATTTTTCTTGAAGTTTAGCAAAAACTTTTTGTTTGCAAAGTGCTTCAATTTCACTTCATCGTAGCATTCTGAAATTACCGTCTTTGCCTGATTCAGTTTTTCCTCGGAAATGTCCAACAATAACCCATCATTAATTTGATTCAGCTCCATGGTGTATATTTCCAGTTTGTTTAGTGAATTTTCCAGCATATTTGCTAGATGATGAATAGTATTGATTTGGACGGGGATTTCAAGATATAAATCTTGTAATGGAGACTTTTGTTCGTTGATTCTAGAGACGAGCAAATTGATATTAACATTGAGATTCAATATTTGCTTTTCAGAAGTGTTATTGGAAGTCCAGTCAACCAAAGGATCGTAAATAAACGCCTCCAGTAATGTAAGCAGAATTTCCTGGTTTTTACGCAAAGTTTTCAACACTTCTTGGCACGCAATTCTAAATGATCCTTCAATCCCTGTTGGGCCAAATGCGCTGACAATATTCTGTGTTAATCTGAAAGGCACAGTTTCAGGGACTCTTAATCGTTTTCCCTTTTCAAAGCAGACATTAAAATCAACATGAACTATGCTACCTTCTTCCAAATCAATTAAAATGTTGTCTAAATGTCGATCTCCTAAACCAAGAATGTAACCAATTATTGACATTACAGCAACTGTCTGTGAAAACTTTTTTGATTTGAACCACCAGGAAATAGGAGTGCATGACGAAGTCCACAATTCGTTTGCCAAAATATCAGACGGTGTTTCATTTCGAAGTTCAAGAAACACAGATTTTAGTGCATCCAACGGCCACTGGTTTCGAGGAAGAGATTTGTTTAGCTTTCCTGCTTTGATAGCATTTTGAATCTTTGACATAAAGTTGTCATACGGTCTTGGCGGATGGCTTGCAGCAACATTAACTTCTTCCTTCCTTTGCAATAATTTGGCAGTGTGTTCCCAGTATTGCCATTTTCTATATAACGAGAATAGTCCAGCAGCATTGTCAATCCATTGGATCATGCCATAAGACCTGCCAAATGGGATAACACTGTAGGTTCTGGCATTTAATTCCCTGGAAGATGTCGGACTTTCTGATTGAAGCAGCTGGTTTGTGATCGCAATGAATTGTTGGATACGTTCATCCAAATGCAAATCTTCATGTCCCTTCAACAAATATGAATATGATTTCCCGTTGGACGAGTGTAGTTGTATTCTTTTTGGTTTTGTTTTCGTTGGAATCAACTTGACCTCATTGAAGCATGAATCGATCATCACCATTTCGTCTAATTCCAAGCCTGGCATGTGAATCGCAGATCCAGACAAGCTCGAAAGATATGGACTGAGATTTTTGAGCGATAAAGTAGAGTTTTTGATATTTTTGGAATCTGAAACAATATCTTGTAAAATCTAGCTTAACTAATGGTTACATCATTAAATGGACTCCATATTTTGTCAAAATCTGTAAAATCTTTGCAAGTTGTTAAAAACGCAATTGCAACTTCAATTTTGTTGGCATACTTGTCGATGAATTTACGTTCGTGAGGAGTGGTTGCTCCTTTGAGATACGTATTTTCGCACATCTTTTCAACAGAGAAAAGGAGAGGCTTGAGTATATTTGAGACAGTTTGGTCAATCAATTGTGTCTGCTCTGCCTCGGCTAAGGAGGTGTTTGAATTAATTCTGTTGATATCTCGATTTAACTTTGCCACTCTAGCCTGAATATCACCTCTTAAATGCTCTAATCCAGTTTGCCAAGTTTCTTCCCATAACACTGTAATCCTTTGCAATTCCTGTATCCACCGTTTCACATCGTTTACTAATGTTTCATTATTGATATTCAAAGAGTTTATGATGAAGGCGTAAGAGTCACTTGAAACTGTTTCTGCATTATCGGTACTGCCCAAAATAGTTGGGTAGATTATCAAGTGAGGGGTAGATTCTCCAATCCTACATATTAGATTGGATATTTCGCGTCGAACATATTCCTCAGGATGATGCAATCTTGAAAATAGTTGAGGAATAACACTCTTCCAAGGTGCCAGAGGTGTTTCCCTGAACCCAGATGAAAATAATTCATCCATTGCAATACCGTATCGAACGAATATTCTAACCAACCTCAGAGTAGTGGTGATAACTTCTGCTTTGTTAAATTTATGCTAGAGTTAACAAAAGGGTACATTGTCAATTTTTTCCGTCAGACTGAACTGGTAAACTTGCAAATATTCAAAATAAGATCTAGCACAACATTCAAATTTCTCAAATAGCCGTCCTTGGATTTCCAACAATATTTCTTCAATATTTTGAACCTCTTCCAAAGTTAATTCATTTTTCCAATTTTTGAAATCGAGCGATTCTTCCCGAGCTTCCCCCAAGTTGAACAGGAAATACTTTATAATTTTTTCAAAGCAGTCATCCGATTGGTCTTTGATTACAGCTTGAATGCTGTACAACTGTTCACCAACATATTCCGAGTGTAAATTGTGAATTAAATCATCCAAGATTCTTCTTCCAAATCGATAGCAGAAGCTACCATACAAGTACCAAGATTTAGCAAACTTTGGGGCGATTTTAGTGGATAAATCAAAGAAAGTGTTTGATATCCAGTCTTCCATCCTGGAAAAAGTTTTGAAATCTGGTGGTGATCCCAAAGAAATTTCAATTGCTTTTAGCATCTTGGCATTCATTTCAAGTTTGACAGGATGATTCCAAAGCGCAAACCAGTGACACGCCCGCGCTTTAATTTCCAAATCAAGCGTATCGGGGTGATCGACCGGAAAGTTGATCGTATCAAGCAGCAATGAGAATGTATCACCCAAGTTATTCAATTCAAAATTCAGTCTTGCGCTTTTGTAAATGTTCTTCAAAGTTGCAGAAGGCGTAAGAGATTGCTGCATAGAGTTGATCAATCTTCTGGCAAGTTGGAGGTTCTTTGTATCGCAAGATAGAAAAGTCAGAATGTTTGCAATTTCGTCAATATCCGGATCTCTTTGTTTCTCATGCCTTCGGAATATGTGATACAACTCTATCCACTGGCCTAAATTCTTTCCGGTCACAGTTGCCATCGAAATGCGGTCTTTTGGTTTAGCTTTGCCAATCCTGATACCAGAATCCTGCGAATTTATGAAATGCATCATGATTTGAACTATAAGCAAATTGTCGATGGTTCTAAATGAACTATTCACTGTGCATACCGATACCAAGTCTTGTACTTGATCAAGGATAGCCAAATTCTTTTCCTTTATGTTGCAAAGTCCGATTTCGAAAATTGCTCTAGAGACTCCCTTTTCCGTTACTAAATTCGCAATATCATCGACTTTAGAGTCTAATTCTTCTGTTTTCCAGTAGTTGAGTAATTTTGCTTCAAATGGATATGTTTCCAACCTGTTTTGATCACTATTTAAAAAATTCTCTAACGAGTCCCAGTCATTTAAAGCAGAGTAGCAAGTCACCAACTAAATTAGTATTAGTTACTTGATGCTGTAGTTGATCCATAACGACATTCTTTTCTTCGTGATTTGACAGGTAGTTTGTACACTCTTGCACAGCGTATTCAAGATTTCCTTGAGTAATTAATGGATTGATTGATAGTGATTTCAGAATACCCTGAGAGGTATATACACTATTTACATTTCGAGGCATGTTTTTCTTCCAGTACTTTTCCAAACCAATCAAACCGTCAGTATCTTTAATGTTTGTCAGGGTTTTGGACAACCCGTTGAAGCAGTCATGCATACGTTCATCCCAATCTTTGTCCTGAGTGTTTTTGAACAATTCTGTCAAGGACTTGAATCCATTTCTGAGTAATACTCCATCATTCTCTGAGCCAATGGCACATTTTGTTACTTTTGGCCGGATTCTAGTAAACCAGTCCTGGCACACTTTAAGATTTGCATTAAAGAAGAGTATACAATGCTTTGGAGGAGTTGAACAAATGTTTGAGCACCCTCTTGCAGCATTTAATATTTGTATTTCCAGCATTTCAATAAACATCAATAGATGAGACTGTCTTTTCAGTAGATCGCAATATTGCGAATGAGTGGATTTGCTTTTCTGCCTGAATAGAATAATATATGCATCAAGAGTCTTTTCTATCGCTTCCAATGTTTGCAGTGGTCCACCAAATACGCACTTTAATCTCTTCAATATCAAATATCTTGCAGATTCCCATAATCCCCAAAACATTAGAGAGTCCATGGATATTACAGCGGACTGAAGAACGTTTGCAATGTTTGAATTTGCAACAGACTTCAAGATATTCTCCATTTGTGTAATGTAGAATAGATTAGGCAGCCATTCAGAAATATCCTGCTGAGTACTGGAAATATAATATCCATCAATATGTTGGATATGGCTCGCCATACCAAGGTAGCTAGCTATATAATTGAAATGATTCGATTTAAATGTGCCAGACGATGGCGCAGAGATAATAAGTCGTTTGCATTCGTCGTAATTTTGGTTTGGGTTTGACAAACAGGAATCTATGGGATCAATCGAACAAAGACAATTGAAGAATGCTTGCCGAGTCGACTGATCAATATCATCTAATCTCTGAAGAAACAATTGTTGTACCAAAAAAGTATTGCTCAGGCTCCTCCTATTCTTTCCAAAAGTAACCAAATACACATTCCAAACTTTGGCAATTTTACATTTTACTAAGGGATCTTTTTCAACAACTAAATTAAATACATTTACCACTAGATTTCAAATATAATATTAATGAATGTTCCAGTTTGAGAATAATTTCGTCATTGATAATCTTTTGTGCTTGTACAATTCCTTGGATCCAATTTAATCCAAGCATATTTCTCGAGTAATGATTTGGTTTTGAAAATGAATTTATGATTTGAAATTGAATATTGATTGCTTCTTGATCTTTGATAAAGAAATTGTTGGTATTGCACAAGTTGTATAAATGCGGAAATGACTGTTCATTCAATTTGAGGTTGTACAGCTTTTTAAATAATCCGATAGAGTCGTTGTTTTTGTAGTATGAGAATATTTGCAAATAAGTTTCAATCAATTTGTTTTTTACTTTCTTTCCCTTAATTTCTATTGTAACTTCTTTTTCCTTTAGCGAAAGAAATTCTGTCCATAAATCAACTGTCAGGCTCCTTTCGCTGGATACTAATACTTTTAAGATTGGGATAATGTCGAAATTGCGATATTCTTTAATGAATTGCGGGTTTAGAAATAGATCCTTGAATTCCTCAGGTCCTGGCAGTACTTTTTGAACGTTTTGAAGATACAACTCTGCATTTGAATTCAATAATTTAAAGTGTAATTCAGTAATTATTCCGTATATATAACTATATGCAGGGTTTAACAACAGAGTAGAAAATAAATCAAACATGGTATCGATATCCTTGGTTTTTGCTATTTCAATTACTGGATGTAATTCTAGATCATTGATAATGTATTTCGAATAAACTGATTTGAGTATTATATTGAATATCACTAGTATTTTTGTATCTTTACTTTCTAGCAAATCCGCCGTTAAATTCTGCAAGAGATTCAATGTAAAGCTATATCGTTCAATAAACAATCCAGACAATTCGTTGATCACGTGTTGTATAGATAGTTTTTGTATTTCTTGATCTTTTTCCATCAACTCATTCTTGATTGATTTAAAATCATTCTGGGTATCTAACAAGGGCATCCTTGGCTTCGATTGAAATGCGGTGGATTTTACCAGTTGAGCAGGTGTACTTGAATCTATACTCCAACCAACAAGTAAATCAACAATCTGTTCAAAAAACCCTCCTAATTTTCCTTTTGAAATGATGAATGAAATGGCATCTAAAATATATCGTAATTCTATTGGCTGATTCATTAAAGCGACGATATTTTTCAACACCAAAGTGAAATGCTCTGTTTCTGTTTCCATTAATTTTGCCAGTAATAATAATAAACTTGAATCAGTCCTGCTACTATTTGCCTCAAACAGCCATTTGTAAAAAGTAAAAGAGTTTTCAAATGTACCTTTGAGTATGTAAAACAGAGTCAAGGTATCGTATTTCATTTGATCGAGATAATCTTCCAGTTTGTATTTGAATAAAAAGAAATTGTCTCGAGTCTGAATGACATGGTTTGCAAGCTGTTCAATCTTTTTTTTGCTGGGATCTTTTTTTAATTGATCCAGCAGAATGTAGATTTTTCTATCCTTGTCTTTTTTCATGATTACTTTTTGAATTTTTCCAACAGGTATTTAAATTGAAATAGAATTAAGAGTCATATGAAAGTTAATAATCATGTGATTTGAATATACAGTTCGAATACATGTGATTCGATTAGAGTATAAATAGCACTGAATAATATATAATTCCAACAAAAATAGTTTATTCAATCGAATCAAAGCAAGATGGATCGTACGTATGTCGACAGAGCAAATCGTAAAGATCCTCAGGGCACTTGTTTACAATTCCCATAATTCCTTTAATTACTTGCTCAGCATTCAACTCTACTTGAATCTTGAATCTATATTAAATTGAATTACTTTTTGGTGCTTAGCAGCTCTTTTCTCTGATCTTGTAATATGACAATAATAGCAAGGATGTTTAGATGGATCCCATACGCCAGGTAAAAGTCCCATAGCTTCAATACTTCAGTCAATGGCTTCCAACATGCGCCAAAAGTCATTACCCAAGGGAAGCAATACACTGTCGATGGTGTGCTGGATAGATGGTTAAACAGCTCTACATCTAATTCATACAGTAGCTTGTCAAACATCTTTACTCCTAAATGAACTCCTTCTAAAGCAGGCTGAACATACAATGGACAAGTGTGTTGAATAAACGTGGAAAAAGTATAAAAGGCATCCAACTCTGGCATAACATATATAAACGGAGCTAATAATACATTCATGCCTTGTTAAAAGTAAATACCTTGGACATAGGTAAACGACAAAGTCATGAACCTTGATTTGTGCTCTTCCAATTTCCATACACACGCATTAAGGATTCTTGTCAACATTGCCAAAGATACTTGGTCTGTAAATGATTTATCAGTTGAAAATGTACGAAAAGTATCATTTTCTATTTTATCAGAGTAAGAGCTCGGTCCTTTGTTTACCAGGTTAATATACTCTAGTGCATCTATTTTATATATGCCCAGGAGTATCTTCCATATAGATGCTCGTAGTTGAGTAGGAATCCCATGTTTAAGAATTAACAGTCTGATTTGCTTCAAAGATATTCTTAAATCGCGATCTGTTTGGTTTTTAGAGTTTAGCAACTTGGTGTACTCTTCTACTAGATTGATTTTTGGTTTTCCTACGAGACCGCCTTTCTTTACAGGCTCTTTTTTGATTGGTTCTCTCTTTTTTATGGAGTCCCGTTTTGTTTGTGTCTGTTCGCGTGTTATTTCTTTAGGCTCCCTTGCTTTTGCAGCGTGAGGTCTAAGAGATATCGGTTCCCTATTAGATAGTCTAGATAGGGACTCTCTTGGTTTTGCAGGTTTCTTTTCCGGTTTGTTTAGTGCTTCTGATGATCCCTTCATTTCCTTTTTTTTAGGTTCTTTATTGAGCGAGTCTGTAGAACTAGATTTACTCATTACTTTGGTGTCTAGGTTAGATCTATAAATTACTAGAGTTCCATCTCTTCATTGCGCGCAGTTATTTTTTTCTAATGGAGGAAAAACGCTTTCAACTTGAACTAGAGTTTGTTCAATGTCTCAGCAACCCGCAATACCTACAATTCCTAGCGCAACAACGGATATTTGAAAAGGAATCATTCATCAATTATTTGAAATACTTGCAGTACTTTCAAACACCGACTTATGCGAAATATGTAGTGTAAGCTTCGATTAAGCTAGGTTTCCATACTGTTTGCATATCCTGGATTTGCTGCAGCATGAATCATTCCGGAAAGCCTGTGCTTCTGCTGATACAGTAAACTTTTTGCACCAGAAGCAATACAAACACTGGGAGACTTATATCAAGGAAAATTCAGTCCCAAATCCGCTGGAAAAGGAGGAAATGCAAGTTGATAATAAAATGTAATTAGAGAATATTAATTCTTTCAACTTTTGTTACTTTTGCAACATTAATTCCTCAAACTCTTGTTACTTTTGCAACATTAATTCTTTCAACTCTTGTTACTAATGGAACATTATCGCCTCAAAGCGATTAGATACTCTTTCAGACACCATCTAATTTCTGTTTCTAGTTGACAGAACTCAAGCTCTCAAGCCACACAGATCTAAACCAAATTCAAACGCAATCATGATAACCCAAGATATTATAGAGACGCTTTTCAATTACATTCTTTCGCATTCCCTTACACTGCTATGGGTTCCATTCCTCAAACCAAAACAGCTAAAGAAAAGCAAAAAAGTAATGATACCACACAAGAAAACGCTTGTCTTGGATTTGGATGAAACATTGGTTCACTCCACTACAACAGGAGGACGACATGATTTCACAGTTGAAGTACTGATTGATAAGCATGTATGTTTATATTATGTATACAAGAGACCTTACTGCGACTTGTTTTTGAAAAAAGTAATATTGGTTAACACAGGTCAGTGAATGGTTTAAAGTCGTTATATTTACAGCGAGTATGCCGGAATATGCTGATCCAGTGATAGACTGGCTAGATTCAACCAGAACACTGATTTCGAAAAGATATTTTAGAGATAGCTGCACTCCTAGCGGGCAGTCGTTTATGAAAGATTTACAACTCGTAGAGCAGGATCTTTCCAAAGTGATTCTGATTGATAACGCTCCGTTTTGTTTTGGAATCAACCCAGGTAATTGGTTTCTTAATTAGATAATGGTGTGCCGATCAATACCTGGATTAATGACACCAAAGACGAATGCCTGCTGGATTTGCTACCGTTCTTGGATGCTCTGCGGTTTACTGAAGATGTAAGATCTGTCTTGTCATTAAGAGGATGATTTACTGTTGTTGCAATATAATACATTACATGCCATTTACTATATTCATGTGCTAGTACTTGCTGCGCTCATTTACTAGCCGTACGCAAGCAGTGCAAATTTAAATGGGCTAACCAACACAGGACCAAGAGCGCGTTTTTCCTGATAATCTCTCAATGATATTGTACTATAATATTAATCCAGTAGCACTAGCATATCTGAGAGATTTATCGTGGGTATCCAATTTTTAGAACAATGGCATGTAAATAATAGCAAAAGAAATTGACAAGCGAGTTACCATACTAACAAAATATCAGACGAGGTACTAATTATTGGTGGCTCGATAGCTGGCCTTTCAGCCGCTAATGCGCTATTGAAACGAAACATTCCATTTACAGTGTTTGAAAAAGAAAAGAATGAAAGCAGACTTGGTGGAGGAATAGCCCTCCATAAAGATGTTATCCCGCACTTACAATCCTTTCCAATTGATCAATTAGATCTCAAAGTGAATATTAGTGAAATGTTTACACAGATTGATTACAGTAAAGACGGCGAAATTATACGGATTGCAGATATACCATACTATAGCGCTCATTGGTCAATAATCTATGAAATCTTGTCTGAATCTATACCCCAAGATAGGATTAAATATGAGCGCGATTTGATTTATGTAACACAAAACGAAGAAGGAGTAGTGGCCGAATTTAAAGGCGGAAAGAAATATCGGGGTAAAGTGCTGATTGGAGCGGATGGGCTGATGTCGCAAGTCCGTAGACTAGTATTCAAAAGTGACACGCTGCGATATTCTGGGTATTTTGCATGGAGGGGAATGCTACCCAAACAACAACTTTCGCAACCTCTACCACAAGACTCTTTTCTATTAGAAGTAGCAGACAACTGCCATGCGGTAATTTATCACTTGGGTGATTATATAAATTGGTTGGTCTACCAGAACGTGGATGATGGGAGCGATTACTATGTAAATCAACAAGAAGTGCTGGGAAAGATTAGCAGAAACGTAACTGAAAGAGAACTGCAGGATTTTAGGGAAATGGTCAAAGAGGAATTCAGGCCATTGCTGGCTGAGCTCTTTACAAAGAGCAAACCATTTATAAACCACATTTACGATAGAGATATTATTACTAAATACAGCAATGGAAGAGTGCTGTTAATTGGAGATGCTGCACATCCGTCAGTCCCGCATTACCTCAAAGGTGCGTCAATGGCAATCCAAGATGGATACTTTTTAGGAGAGCTGTATAATCCAGATTACAAAAAGTGGTTCCATGATTTCGAGCAGAAAAGAATAAAAGACTGCAACCAGAATGTATTGGTCTCCAAGCACTTGGGTAGAGTGAAGCAAGGTTTGATAAAAAAGGGAAAGGATTGGGCATGTAAAATTGAAGGAAAGGAATACGCTAGGCTGTGCAATGACGGAATTGCTCCTGCTTTTGGCTCTCGAGGATACAGATCCTCTGATATGTTGTCAAAAGAGGTGGAAGAAGAACTGCCAAAGACGCCAGAACTAAGAAGGGACGAACCTCCTGTACTAAAATCCATTGCTAATCTCTCTTGCAGACAACAAAGTACATCACTAAAGAAACTTAAAGGGAGCTTCTCAAGATTACCCCAAAATCAACTAGATGACTGTGGTAGCGTGAAATCAAGACACTCTGATCTATCAAAAGAAGTTATGGAAAAGGAAATTAAAAAAGAAGTGGATACATTAGTGAAGAGCCTGAACGCAACCAGAAGCTTCACACTAAAGAATGCCAACAATTCGTTGAAAAATTCACCAACGGGATCGTTCAGCAGCCTGCAACTAAAGAAACATGAACATTCTACTTTGCATGACAGCAAATCAGATTCGATCAAACTAGAAAGAGAAATGGCTGGCTCATCAAATTGCATTGTCATGTAATAAAAAAGTCTGGTCCATAAGCCAAGTAATATTTCGCATAGCATTTCTTTGAGGCTTCGATCCAAACACTGCCCAGACATCTATTTATAGGTACGCGGCCGAATTGTAAACAAAAAAGGTCAAATTTATCCTTTTTCATTTCGAATGAAAGTATTGATTATTGGAGGTTCAATTGCAGGATTGTCAGCCGCCAATTCGTTACGAAACAGAAACATTGATTTTGTTATATTTGAGCGTGGAAGGAAACGAGCCCCGAAAAACGGCGGTGGAATTGCAGTTCATAACGATACAATTGATTATTTGAAAACATTTCCGGTTGATTTAGAACGATTGAACGAAATCTTGTATCCAATGCCAGTCCAATTGGATAACAACAAGAATGGCGGTATTATTAGAATGGGCGATATTCCTTTCCACAGCGCTCATTGGGCAGAGGTATACAACCTGCTAGCTGATTCAATTCCCTTGGAAAAGTTTTGTTTTGGCAAAGAACTTGTAAATGTAACTCAAACTGGCGACGGTGTTGAAGCAGAATTCAAAGATGGGACCAAAATCAAGGGCAGTGTATTGATTGGCGCCGATGGTATTCTCTCAACAGTACGCAAGTTGGTATTTAGCGACGATATCGTCCGATATGCTGGTTATTTTGCTTGGAGAGGGATCCTGCCTAAGGAAGAGCTATCTGAAGAATTACCCAAAGATACCTTTATCTTGGAAATGTCTGGCTCTTGCCATGCAGTTATATACCATTTAGGTAACAGAATCAATTGGCTGGTCTATGAAAATGTTGACAATGGCAAGGAAGTGTATACCACTCAAGAACAAGTACTTGGAAAGATTAGCAGAGACGCTACGGAACAGGAACTTTTAGATTTCAAGCAGATGGTTAGTAAAGAGTTTCGGCCATTGCTAGCAGAGCTTTTTACCAAAACTCCACTTCCGTTTATCAACCACATCTACGACAGAGACCCTGCCAATCATTACAGGAAAGAAAGAGTGCTCTTGATTGGGGATGCTGCACATCCAGTTACCCCGCATTTTATCAGAGGTTCAAACATGGCAATTCAAGACGGCTATTTTGTTGGAAAACTGTTTGATAGTGATCACAAGAAATGGTTTAGTGATTTTGAAAAACAAAGAGTGCAAGAGTGTAATGATAATGTAAGGATTGCTAAACAGTTGGGGAGGTTGAAACAAGGGTTGATTCTATCTGGTAAAGATTGGACTTTACAAACCAACGCAAAAGAGTTTGCTGAAATTGCTGGTGATGGAATCGTACCTAAATTCATTGAAGAATAAAACAGTAATTTTATAGAAGAATAAAACAGTAATTTTATATTTATTCTCTTACAGGAATCACAATTGCAGTTTCCATCACTTCAGGGGAAACAAAGCAGACCAATGGGAAGCTACCAGTTTCTCCAGTAGTGACATTAACGCCAGTAGCCCAGCCATTTTTATATGTTTTTACAGCAACTACATCGTCCTTTGACAGCATTAATTCATCCGGTCTTCTAGGCTGATAGCTGGTCA
The DNA here is from genome assembly GCA_027604185.1 of Boothiomyces macroporosus. Lineage (NCBI taxonomy): Eukaryota > Fungi > Chytridiomycota > Chytridiomycetes > Rhizophydiales > Terramycetaceae > Boothiomyces > Boothiomyces macroporosus. Next base: position 97,107 of record JADGKB010000052.1, read on the forward strand.
TTACTGTATAAATCATATTATCTGTCTTTGGTAGATTTGGGAGTAAATACTCTGCATTTCTCTTCGAGTTCAATCTTGGTAGTGTTGGGAGTGCTTCTAGCCTCTTTTTACGTCTATATATTACAATGATTAAAATGATGACAATTACTAGAGCTGCTCCTAATGATGCGTAAAGAGCAATTTGCCTTTGATTGATAGAATTCCCAGAGCCAACTGTTTTTTCTGTAACGACGGCTGTAGGGTCGCTTGTTGGGCTAGACTGACTAGCAGAAGATGTCTATGTTAATGATTGGATACAATAATTGGCAAAGTAGCGCCAGAAGACTGGGTTAATTGATAAATTGATACTCTGGTGCCAGTAATTCCACCGCAAGGCCCATCCGAGCACATAAACGAACATTCCGCACCATTAACGGCTACAAAACTTGAAAGCGAAGTTGCGCAGGAGCATAGTGCGTTTGGTGCAAGTACCGCATACAAGTTTGTAGTATTTTGAGAACATAGTTGCGCACAAGCGTCGATAGTCTGTGTCTGTGATTGAACCACCAACGTCCCTATTGATGTAAAGCATCCTGTCGATACGAATCCAGCTATAATAGGATTGATTAATAGTAACAGCATTAATAGAGTGAAACTAATTTTTTGGCTTTTTGTTCGTTTGTGGCGTTTTCGTTCTTTTAGAACCTGTTCCACGAATTCAAAGGAGCAAATATAAACAAGAGGGAGGGTAAATATTTACTCGTGATTTACATCCACTCTATCCGCTTACTCTGAATTGAAGGCTTGCAGTGAAATTCAACCATTTGCCAAAGCCCCAATTTTTTCTGTTCGATTGAAAGCCCATTGATTAATTTTGGATTTTTAACGAAGCCTGAATTCAACAGAAAGCGAATAGACATTCAGTAACTGGGATTTAGATGACTGCTTATCCTCTCGCTTGTACGTCCACTTCTACCCAATTATTTCCATGTCAACTTTTGTATATTAGCAGAGTCTTTTCCGCCAATCATTTCATTGGCAATTCCATCTCATTCATGCTTGGTTTTTTAATTTTATAATGACAATCGCAAATTTCCCTATAAAAACAAAGACTGTTGTCAGACCAGTAGGAAGCGATAGAATCAATACTCAGTTTGTAGTTACTAAATACTCGAATATGACTTTTGTCCTTATTACACAGACTGGGAAAATGGGAAGCTTATTACGAGCAACAAAGAAACCAACAGAGGAATACTTGCTTGGGGACCGCACAGATCTAGTACCTATGGTTTACTTGACTGAGCTGTTTGACCGCCTTAAAGTCGATGAGCTCTTGCTAGGGTTGTCCCTAAAGCAGGAGCAGGATATAAATGAAATAATGGATATCGTGTTGCAGTTGGAAATATAATTTTGTATTTTTTCATGTTTCTATTGAAAAGGAATTCAGCGATTTTAAAGCCTCACGCAAGGTTAATTTCTAGAACAGACAGTGAATGGAGAGCGATTCTGACTCCAAAACAGTTCAAAATATTGCGCCAAAGGGGAACAGAGCCACCATTCTCTGGCAAGTTTAACACTCACAAAGAAAAGGGAGTATACAATTGTGCAGGGTGTGAAACTCCCTTGTACAGATCAACCAGCAAGTTTGATTCAGGGTGTGGATGGCCTTCTTTTTACGAATCGATTCCTGGTGCGATTAAAAAAAGTGTTGATCTATCACATGGAATGAGCCGGATCGAAATATCGTGTAGTAATTGTGGAGGTACACAATATTAATGAAGGTCACTTGGGTCATGTCTTTAAGGGAGAAGGTTTCAAGACGCCGACTGACGAACGACACTGTGTGAATTCAATTTCTCTCTCGTTCAATAAAGAATGATTATTTTCACAATGTTTGATTATGGATTCAATTTTGGTGAAATTCCTTTTATTAAAATTGCTTTTTTTTGTTATCGTAATTGATGGAGCCAAAACTTCTGATACAGTCATACGGACGACCCCTTGTTTCCATGAATTGCGCCTTTGGGGGCGCTAATGTGTGTAAATATTTACAGGTATAAAAACCCAGAGTTGTCAAAGACTTTACAATGTCAGAAAAAGCTGAAGATAAAACGCCAAAAATCCAGGTATTCGAAGATCAGGTAACTGGTATCCACAGAGGGTTGCAATCCCGTCACTTGACTATGATTGCCATTGCTGGTACTATTGGTACTGGTCTGTTCTTGAAGTCTGGAGATGTTATTGCCCACGCTGGTGCATTAGGTGCTTTGTTGGCCTATGTGTTATCCGGTGTTGCTGTATATTGTGTCGTTATGTCGCTTGGTGAAATGGCTACCATGATCCCAGTCTCTGGCTCCTTCAACGAATACGCTGGAAGATTTATAGACCCAGCGTTCGGTTTTGCTTTTGGATGGATGTATTGGTTCCAATGGCTGTTGACTTTCCCTGTAGAAATCCAAGCTGCTGCTGGGTTCTTTAGTTATTGGGTTCCTTTCATCGGAGACAACCCATGGTACATGTTTGTTATTCTCACTGTGTTGTTGACTTTTATCAACCTGATTGCTGTCACAGGGTTTGGTGAAACTGAATACTGGTTATCCTTTGCCAAAATCTTTGCTATAGTCCTTTTCATTATTGTTGCGATTGGTGTCTTGATTGTCAACCGCAACTATGGTCAATGGATCCAAACCAGTGGAAAATGGAATCTGGGGTATCTTGGGTGCTATGGTCAGTGCTTCTTGATTAGCGCTGCCTTTGCTTTCGGAGGTACTGAATTGGTCGGTATTACCCCATCAAAGAGTGTCCCAAGAGCCATCAACGGGACTTTCTGGAGAATTGCCATTTTCTACTTTTCTACCATCTTCTTGATTGGGTTAATTAAGCAATTAGCTGATTTAGCGGTGATTGGTGGATTAGACAAGTCGCCATTTGTATTTACTTTGAAAGCGGCTGGTATAGATTTCGCGTCTGAACTAATCAACTTTGTAGCACTGGTAGCCGTAGTTTCTGCTGCTAATTCTTCTGTATATGCTTGCTCAAGAACAATGATGTCTCTATGCCAAAGTGGAAAAGGACCAGCATTCCTAGGAAAGAACGACAAAAGAGGCGTCCCATTCCTTCAAACTGTTATTGTCGCTACTTTGGGATTTGCTGTCTTTTTTATTACCC
>JADGKB010000053.1:0-97699 GCA_027604185.1 Boothiomyces macroporosus
TGTATCGGAAGATGAGGACGAGGGTTAAAGTTGTTGATTTTCAAAAGTCTTTTTTGTAATTTGGTTTTTAATTATTATCAACTTCTCTCCCTGCAGTGTTATTGTAGTCAATCTTATGTTGTGTATATTTGTGTAAATTTGTGATCAGGATCAGGTCCCAGGTACTTTGGCTTGATATATTATCGTTAAATTAGGACGGCTTTCAATCTAAAGAGTGTTGACTTAATGGTAGCTCAGCTAATTAAATACCAAAACTGACGACTTTGAATGAGATATTCTTGTAAATTCTGTTGAATTGCTTTCAATTTCGAATTTTTTGGTAACGGCAGGTGTGGCACAGAATTATCTTTTGGTTGTACAAAACCGAAAGCTATAATAAGTAACTGGAGTTCAACACAGAAATAACCCTTATTATTTGGACATTTTTGAACGCTAAATGATATAGAAAAGGTCTTATCCTTTAATTATCGTCTTTTACTATTCAAAATAATATTTTTTGTGTTTGCGGCCAAGTAGTACAACCAATGTGGCGTTCAAGTACAAGCACGGGTGTGATATTTCTTTATGACACAAATTTTTTCTGTAATGCAAGAAGGATTTGAAAACAGAAAACCAAAGATCAACAACAGAAACTTTTTCAGTTTTACTACTGTGTCATGGTTGACTCCTCTGGTTGTAAAAGGGGAAAAATCCCCGCTTAAGGCTGAAGTACTTGTGTTTAATGTATAGGATATGTACGAGTTGGCTGATAGTGATATGGCCTTTGCAATTTCAAAGAAGATTGAGCCTTTCATGAACAAGATTCATACTGGGGAGAAGCCTGTTCTTGTGTGGACACTACTTGAAATCTATGCATTCCCAGTGTAATTCTTATTAATTGCAGGTTTGGAATGTTTTTAGCCAGTCTTTTTGATTTAGCAGCGACTTTACTTTCTCCAATATTGATAAAAATGGTAATATTAGAGTAATTTAGCTTTTGAACCGCATCACCTCGGGGCAACAAGAAGAACAACTAATTAACAATGGGTATTTAATTGCTGCATTGGTTTTTTTGATGCAGTTAGTCTCCATCTTTTCAAACTCGTTTAAATTGAATGCTGTACGCCGTCTTGGCCAACTGAATCAATCTGCCCTTATGTCTGCTATTTATCAAAAGTGCTTTAGGTTATCAAACAAAAGCAAGTTGGAATTCTCAAAGGGTCGAATTATGAACATGATGAATGGTGATATTGGAAAGGTAATGTCTTTTTTCTCGAAATCAGTAGACATTTTCTTCATTCCAGTTAATTTTATTCTCACTATTGTCTTACTTTATAGTCTTATTGGATCTGCAGTGTTCTATAGTTTTATTGTGGTAGCTGCTTGCGTTATTGCTTCTGCGGTATCAAGCAGTTTTGAAGCAAAATTCTACAAGGAATACTCGCAAGCCCAAGATGAAAGACTGTCAATTGTTAGAGAAATGTTTTTAGGAATGCAAATGATCAAATATCGAATATTGGAAACTGACTTTTACAAGAAGAACATGGCTGCCCGTGCTAAACAGCTGAACGGAATCCTTAGAATGTTTGGTTGTAATTTTTCAGCACAAATCCTACTTGAAGGTTCAGTTGACATCATTTTGGTTACTATTCTTACGGTATATTCTCAGTCTCACGTTCTTACTCCTGGGATAGTCTTTCCTGTTTTAGGATTATGTGGAAACTTGACTTCTCCTCTTGCTTCGTTATTGGATATTCTCAACTCTTTCTCTCAAGGATATGTTTCTATTCAGCGTATTTCCAGTTTCCTTTTGGCTGAAGAAAAAGCCATTCCCCAAGAAAGTGGTGAATTTGAAAGGGGAACAATCAAAGCAGAAAATATTACTTGGAAATGGCCAAATGCAAAAAATGACCGTGCCACCAACGAAGCATTCGCCCTGAAGGATATTGATATTGACATCAAACCTGGAATGTTAGTTGCAGTTGTTGGAGCCGTAGGATGTGGAAAGAGCACGCTTTTGAGTGGGTTGTTAAGTGAATTGGAGCAAGTTAGTGGAAAGGTAAAATTATCTAATGGTAGTTGAATATTTCGGGAAATATTGCTTACTGCCCTCAATCTCCATGGATTATGTCTGGTTCAATTGAAGAAAACATTATTTTTGGATCAGCATATGATAAAAGCAAATTGAAGACTGTGATTGAAGCGGCAGGGTTGACCAGGGATTTAGATATTCTCGCAGATGGAATCAAATCCAAAGTTGGTGAAAAAGGAATTTCTCTTTCAGGAGGGCAAAAAGCTAGAGTATCGCTTGCCAGAGCATTATATGCTAATTCTGACATCTACCTACTCGATTGCCCACTCGCAGCATTGGATGCCAAAGTAGGCCGTGAAGTCTTTGATAACGCGATTAAATCATATTTGAAAGGCAATACCGTTATAATGGTAACTCATAGTCTTGCCTACCTTAACCAAATGGATAAGATTGCAGTTATGGAAGATGGAAAAATAGTTGAATATGGATCCTTTGATGATTTGATGAATGTTCAAAATGGGAAATTTGCCAATTTGATGCAAGATGTTATATTTAATGCACCTATAGAAGCTGAAGCAGAGATTTCCCCACAGATAGCAGTTTCAAGCGTAAAGAAGGAAGGAAAAGCAATAATTTCCACAGAAGATCAAAGTTCTGGGAGTGTTAAAGGTGCACTATATTGGCATTTACTAAAAATGTGTGGATTCGCTTTACTACCTCAGATAGTGGGTATTGTTGGATTTTTTGGCTCGACTCTTGGATTACCTTTATGGCTTACTTACTGGTTGGGTCATGCCTCAGACGATAATCAAAGCTTTTACTTGACTGTGTTTCAAGTGATTGGTTACGGTGGATTGTTAATTATGGGTATGTTTGAATTAATTTGAGCGATACATTATGCAAGTAGTTTACTTATATGTTGGAATGTTGTTCAATATTTGCATGTAAAATCAATCAAACGCATATTATCCGCACCAATGTCTTTCTTTGATACGAACCCTTCAGGAAGAATTATCAATCGATTAAGTTCAGATTTATCCAATTTGGATATGGCTATCCCTGGAATAATTATTTCCATGTCTTTAAATTTCATTAACGGAATTAGTGTAGTTATACTCTCATGTATATCTGCTTGGTATTTGATCTTTTTAATCGTCCTTTTAGCAGTCCCAGCGTACTATATCAAAGTATACTTTTCAGCCAGCAACATTGAGTTGAAGCGTATTAATTCTGTGAAACGATCTCCGCTAATGTCATTGTACAGTGAATCCTTAAGTGGAATGTCTACACTTCAAGCGTTCAATGTTGAAGCAAAGTGGATTTCTACTCAGCAAAAGCTTTTAGATGACTACCAAGGCCCTGGATATATTTTTAATTCACTTTCAACATGGATGACTTTTAGATTGGGGATGATATTCTCTACCGTCACTTTTGCAATCTGCTTAATCGCTGGCAATCCAAATATTAATCCTGATACTGCAGCCGCTATTGGTCTTTCACTAACTTATGCTTCGCAAATCGCTAGTTCCTTTAAAAGGATTTTAAGTATTCTAGGCATGGCGGAACAGGATGTAATATTAATACTTATGCTAGATTATCTCTATTGAACGTTTACTTTATTATGCACATGAAATTCCTCAAGAACCAGAAGGAGAACTATCAATTGATCCTTCAGTTAAATCTTGGCCATCTAGTGGAAAAATTCAAGTACAACACTTGACAATGGCGTACGACTCCAAGCCAGATGTAAATGTGCTTCATGGGTTAACCCTGACTATTAAACCAGGTGAAAGAGTTGGAATCGTTGGAAGGTAATTAAAAATTAATTTAGAACTGGTGCTGGTAAATCGACCTTTGTTTCCAGCTTGTTTAGAATGAACTTTACCCACTCTGGAAGAATTCTTATTGATAATTTAGATATTGAAACTGTGGGTATCAAGACTCTTCGTGGGGCCATGTACATGATCCCACAAAATCCTATTCTATTCCAAGGCACAATTAGAAGTAACATTGATGCACATCTTGAATTTACTGATGATGTTTTATGGGATGCTTTGGACAAATGTGGCTTAAAGAAATTTGTATCTTCATTAGAAGGTGGTTTAGACTATGCGGTTGAATCAGAGGGTTCAAATTTATCAAATGGACAAGTTCAATTACTCTGTACCGTGGGTGCAATTCTTCACAAACCCAAAATCATTGTATTTGATGAAGCGACATCTGCTCTCGACGCTCAGTCCGATCAAGAGATTCAAACATTGATTGATACTTATTGTGTTGGAGCGACAGTCATTACAATTGCCCATCGTTTAAATACTATTATTAAATATGACAAAGTCATGGTTTTGGATCAAGGAACGTTGGTACAGTTTGATACTCCTAAAAAATTACTAGCTGAAGATGGGCTTTTCAAAGAGTTGGCAACTTCTGCTGGAAACTTTGAGCAATTAAATACTTTGATTAATCAATAAACTCGTATTTCATAGATAAATATCAAGTTACATTAACTATTCGCAAGCTCATTTAACAGACTAACTCTGAATGGAATATTTAACAAGATTACAAATTTGTCAAAGAAACCTCGCCCATTAAAGAACAATCAATGTAACCACAGATTTGGTGGTGTTAAATTACTTGTGTGGTAATCAATTTCTGTGTTACTTTGTGTCAAGAAAATGTTTAGTTCGTAATAAACAACGTGTTCAACTTAAATTACTTACTTTTCAGTCGTTTGGATTGATTAATGCCTTGATCCTGCTTAATCTGCATAAGCATGAAAATATAATCGTATAAATAGCCACCCACATTTGGAATTCTAATGAAGCACGTTGTGAATATCAAGCACTTGAAAGACCAAGAAACCTGCCGCACTGTTGTACTCCCACTCGATTCCTCTGAATTCAGCAAACACGCTTTAGAATGGTCTAAAAAGCATCTGCTTTGCGAAAAGGATAAAGTAATCTTGGTCAATATCCGCTCCGTTTCTGAAACTGTAAAAGAGTCAATTACTGGTGACAAGGATAGCGACCAGCAACAACAATTGATGGAGTGCTACTGCTCTGATTTGAAAGATTATAGTGTAGAATACTTTGTAGGTGTTGGAGATTTAAAGTCTGACTTGTGTGAATTTATCGACACTCTTAAAGGCGACTTGGTTGTAGTTGGTCAACAAGACGAAAGCATGTCGAAAACACTCTGGGGATCTGTCAGTACCTACCTTGCAAAGCATTCCAAAGACTCGATTTTGATTGTCAAAAAGAGAGATCACAAATAAAACTCTAGTATTGCTTTCAAGCTATTTCAGTATTAACAGGTGCTGGATAAGGTCTTACGCATTTTTGTATTACCTTCTTGTTCCATATTTCAAAACGCTTTGGGAGCTGATTTGTGGAAACTGATAGAAATAACAATGTAAATAAATAGGGATAACTCTTCATACTCTTATGGAATAATACGAGTAAAATATATCCCTATTGTTATTTCCGCGTAATTGGTGAATCGCGAGAAAGTCTGTGTTCCTGACACCAAATAACATTTGGGGTACTCTTAACATGAAAAGATATGCGTGCTATAATTCTAGCTGCTTTGCCATTCACCCATCTACATCCAATACCTAATCTCCTGAATATTTTTGGTACTGAACACCAACTTGGCATCCATTCATATCTCTTTCGTAGAGACTGTGGAAACTCTAGTAAAGACTTTATCCTGTTCAGTGACTAGTCCTATCCAACAAAAGAAAAATGTTCTGGTATCAGGATTTGGAGTAACTTTTATTACTATAGCGTTTTGGAAATATCTTGGAAAATACATCCTGGATAGCTGCAAATTCCCTTTCAGGTACTATCGAAGGGAGTATAGATAATGTTAGAGAAACGATGAATCCCAGCAAGTTACCAAAACGTTGGCGAGGCAATCCCATACTAATATACCAACTGCACCCAATACTCATTGTACATTTTGGGTACGGTGGTATACCTGATATTCAGCTGGAAAAGAATGCTTTCATTACAAATTATACTGGAAAAGATGTAATGTTCATTAACGTAGTGGAAATGTGTCAGTTGAAGGGAAATTGGTAGCTATTCAGAATAGAAATACTACGGCTGTAAATGTAAATGTTCTATGTGAAGAAATAATTGATAAAATCAGAAAACGCGGGCCGGTGAGAAGATATTTGTGCAGTTCATTTATGCTACTTTCCAATACTACAAACCAGATGGACCAGTTCGATTAGTTCATCTGCCAAAGCCAGACTTTCTGTACTCTCAAAAGGAAATTAATAGTGGGGTATTGGAGATATTAAAACTGCTCTTAAAAAGAATAAATAAATGAAAATGAATGTTAAATATCTAATACTATGGTTTCACCTAAATGGCAAGTAAACACTTGCTTCCCCAACCCATACTTTTCGCTTGCAATTTTAAAATCTTTTGGCGGATCCATATAATGTTCATCAGACATCATAAATGTCCCCCAGTGTACTCCTATCGAATGCTTTGCTTGTATATCCATATGAACTAGACACGCTTCATCAGGATCCATATGCTGATGGCACATGAAATATCTAGGTTCATAACTGCCAATAGCTAAATTAGTTAAATCTTACGTAAAGCAGCTAATGTAATTGGGCCATATCTCTGTCCTATCTCTTTGAAAACACTGCAATAGCCGGTATCCCCACAGTGAAAGAATGACTGAGCACTAGTTTTACAAACGAATGAACACCATAAAGATGAATTCACGTCAAAAAAGTGTCTTCCACTCCAGTGCTGAATAGGGCAAGATGCTATTAATAATTTATCGTCATGCTTGTACTCTTGCCACCAATCTAATTCAATCACCTACATTAAAAGTAAATACTTTTTTGATTCCAAAAGATTTAATCCAACTTGCCAATCCCATTGGTACATACCAAGTGCAAGAATCTCCCAATTCATACAGCACATTAGTGTCTAGATGGTCGTAATGATTGTGAGAAATTAAGACTATATCTATTGGGGGTAATTGAGAAAGAGAGCAAGGCGGTGGTCGTAGTCTTTTAGGACCAAACCATTCCCCAGTGGTTCTTGAACAAAATATTGGGTCTGTTAGAATATTGTATCCATCCATTTGAATAAAACAGGTTGATTGACCAATCCAAGTGACTGTCATTTGGGTGAAATCAGCAAGATCCATCCCACTGTCTCTTTTTGAAATGGTGCTTCTTTTTGGTAAATCTTCAAACCCAACAGCACTATCCGCATCCATTGACGCCAGAAGTAGCAGTTTATTCGCTTGTTCAATCGATTGTCTCAAGTGTGATTTCATTGTAAATTCATTCAAGAGAGCAAAATTCGGCTCAGCCAAAGGCAAGTTAATTTCCAAGTTGGGGCAAGGTAATCCGTTTCTATTCTTCCTGGTTAATTGATATTTGATCATTGCAAAGATATCTGTGGTGTTCCTGTCCTCCCATTCCAGAAATGGGTTTACATATCGACCAGCTGTATTAGTAAGAATTACCAATAGAAAACGAATGGAATAATTTCTGCTTCCATTTCAATACGATTTTCAAGTCATTTTCAATTTCCTCTATTTCTCCTTCTTGAATCCAGTACTGTTTTATTCCCTTGTTTCTGTGGTAGTGAGTCAGGACAAATCTGATGTGCTCGAAAAACAGTCCTCCTATCAGAACCGAGGGAATTATTATTCCTATGGTTTTAAACATTTTTTGCAAAGTAAAACAACTGTGGCTGAAGAGGTTTAATTTGGAACAAGAAATTTCTCCCGCATGCTATTCGGGAATCTATCTCTCATAAACCCGCCTCCTCGTGTGCTCGATAGTGTTACAAGCCTCGCGACTTGCAATGTTAAGTACTATTTTATCTCAGATACAAGTACTATTTTAACTCAGATACCACAAGCGCTATTTTATCTCAAATACCGTATAATTAGAACCCAGAGGAACTCTTGGATTGCCAGACATTAGCAATTCATTGAATACTGTGGTGGGTGTAGACGTAAAAAACAGATAACTACTATGGCCGATATCCTAAGAAAGCACTCGCCCAACCCTAGAAATGTTGGGGCAAACCCATATTCCTAGAATATATAGAGTAAATTGTCAAAATTCTTTTTCTTTTAAAAAAGTAAATCAGTGACGTTATGGAAGGAAGGCGTTCTCGCTCTTCGTCGATTCAAAAGGCATTGAATGATCCTAGATTATCAGCATCACTAACCGATGTCTCTAAAAATAACTCTTCAAGACCCCAGTTTGAATTAAAAGTAAAGAGGTAATTGCAAGATAACGAGATATTTCTATCAACTGATTCATGGCTGTGGAAAGAACTGTACTACGAAAAACTGCGCTTCGAATCCAAAATATACAGTGTTGCGTCCTGAAATCGCTGCCGTTTATGCCATTCAAATGGCCTCCAGCAATCTCCCTTTTTGCTCCAACTTACCCGCTGAGATTCACTTTAATTCTCCATTTACAACTCCAGTACATTCCCGCCAATCTTCATTCAATTCTCCTAGACAACGACAAAACTCGACTGGAACTACTCCATTTCTAAATTCAATATTTTCTCATTCTCCATTCCAGCAAATGTTTTCAAATCCAAAATCGCACTCTCTGGAAAAGTTCCCAAGATCAAAATCAACAGAAACAATCAAATCAAAGTTATCCAGCAGTTCGTTGGATCTTGCTTCTGATGAAAGCATTGATGACAATCTCAGTTTAAAAGAACTGGATTATCATCTGTTTAAAATAGCTGTGGACAATTACCATGAAGATCACGAGCCAACGTTTTTATTGAATTCAATCGCTCTGATTTTCTCTAATTTGGAAGCGCTCGGGAAATCATTTAGATTTGAAGGAGAAAGAATTGCCGATATTGACTTGCGGATTACAGACAGCCCAGTGGGAAGTAAACATCCTTCAAAAATGGAAATTAATGAAATTACACTTACATATGAATTAATTGGGCAATTGGAAGAAATGTTTTGTAAAGCAATGATGGAAGCTATTGAAACACAAATCGCAAAGTTACAGCTAAAAGTAAAGAGCATCAATTCTACTTCATCATTGCTGAACAACATCTTTATTTTGCTACTGGTAATTATTACTAATTTAGAATCCATTGTTTCAAAGACCAGAATATGCTTCTACTCTCTGTAAATTCTGTGAATTATTGGTAAAGCTGAAATCACAAGCAAGACTAGTTTTGATTAACTGGTTTGTAAAACTGCCAGAAAAAGAATTTCAAACTATCGTTCAGGTATTCAAATCATTCATTTGCACCACCGCAATCAATGAGGATGGGTTTATTGGTGGCATAAAGATGTTGTCGATGCTTTCTCATTCAAATGAAATGGAACAAAAGATGCCACCAGCGGAATTTTATGCTCTGGAACTATATCCAAAATTGAACTTTAAGGATGAATACAAGAGATGGAAAAAATCTCTTGCGCAACCAGTAATCACAGAATTTGCAGTTTTCAACTATCCATTCTTGTTTGATCCTGTAGCAAAAAACAGAATCATGCATATTGATGCTATGGTTAAAATGAGCCACGAATATGAAGGTATAAAAATCTAATGTAGATGCTTGTGTCAATCAGGCATTGGTTCTTAATGCAATGAAATTCTTGGATGACTCCGCGCTTGTTCAAACAATGGAAACCGAAATGAAGGAATCTGTTAATCCGTACTTTATTCTAGAAGTAAGAAGAACTCATTTGATTGCAGACGTTCTTGATCAGGTAACTCTTTATTAATCAGATTGTAAAAAAATCAGTTGAATTGAAAAAGCCACTCAAAGTGAAATTTGTAGGTGGTGGCGAAGAAGGAATGGATCAAGGAGGTGTTCAAAAAGAATTTTTCCAGATACTGATTGAAAAGCTAATGGATCCTGATTATGGCATGTTTGAATACAATCCAGAAACTAGGCAATCTTGGATAAACAGGAATTCATTGGAATCATCGCTTCAATTTGAATTGGTTGGAATCGTTATTGGGCTGGCATTGTACAATGGGGTGATGGTTCGAGTATCCTTTCCAAAAATAATGTACAAAAAGCTGGTCAAGGAAGAAATTACTTTGGAAGATGTAAAAGAAGCTTTTCCAGTAATTATTTCATAATTATAGTCGCTGGGGAAAGGTTTGCAGCAGTTGCTGGATTGGCACGATGGAGATGTATCTGATGTGTTTATGCGGACATTCGAAATATCATATGAAAGGTTTGGCAAAGTGGAGCATATACCTTTGATGGAGAATGGCCAAGACATTCTAGTCACAAACGAAAATAGAGAAAAATATGTATTACTTTATATCAAGCACTTGTGCTACACTTCAATTCAGGATCAGTTCAACTCTTTCCGTCAAGGATTCTATAAAGTATGTGGTGGACAAGCTCTGAAAATGTGCAGGTCGTTTGAACTGGAACAATTAATTTGCGGAAAGGGAACTAGCGAATTAGACTTCAAAGATTTACAGGAAGGTGCTCAGTATGAAGAATACACTAGTAACCATGAAATAATAACGTATTATTATACTCACTTAGATGGTTTTGGGAAATTGTTCATGAAATGGACTTGCAACAAAAACAGAGATTGTTGGAATTTGTTACTGCTAGCGACCGTATACCCTTGAAAGGACTTCAATCTCTTGTTTTTGTTATACAAAGAAATGGCCCCGATACAGATCGTCTACCGTCTGCATTAACGTGTTTTGGAAGGCTATTGTTACCAGAGTATAGTAGTAGGGATAAGCTAGCCGAGAGGCTTTTGACTGCTATTGACAATGCAAAAGGGTTTGGCTTGGTGTGATTTTTATAATATATGTGCAATATAATTTGGAAATACTTGATAGTAGCTGTTTTGCAGGCAAATTTCAAGATCATGCAGGTTTCTTGCTTTGTCTGGGCTACAGCCTGGAAGATTACAAATATATAGACCATTTTTCGTCATCAGAAACAGATATACTAGCAATGTTAAATATTTATTTTATATGCATGCTCATTCTACAATTATTAAATCATCATCATCATGTACAACAACAACAGGCGGAGGAGCATTCTTCTTCAGCTCGACTTCCTTTTCTTTCAATGATAGCATCAGGTGTTGTATGTCACACCGCTTTTGTCGAATTACATAATTTCCAGTGAACCAATCGTTGGGCTTTGCTTCTCTATTCTATTATCAAGTAGTAATTACTAATATCTTGGGCAGCAGCTCTTCGACTCTTCCCAAAAATGATTCCACATACTCCAAAAGATAAACCCCACAGTCACAGTGATTAGGTTGTATAGGAACGTCAAGCTTACTCCCTTTGATCTCTTTTTCGTTGATTTCTACATGTTTTTTATATCTCGCCTCCATTACGAGATAGTTTTTGATGGTTCTCAGTGTCTTTGGGCGACTGTGTCCCAAAGAGTCCAAAATAAACACTTTACATCTATTGTTAAAAGAATTAGCACTTTGCAGGATCTGAAAAGGAATCTACTGCTTTAAGTTTTGCTGTTTTCCGTTTTGGTACAGATTTGCTTCGCAAATTAATTCCTGTGGATTGAGCTTCCGCAGTTCCCTGATTTGGATCCGCTATTTGGTGCACTTCTGATGTTGCTTTGAATATTTTGCTAATTCCAATTTTAGGTGTTTCGTAAGACTTTGGTTTGACAGTTTTAAAACCACCAACTTCAGTAGCTTCACCAGTCGAATTCACAAGGTTTGGGGGTATTTCTGTAATCTCTGGGGATTGGTCATCATCTTGGCCATCCTCGTTTGGCTGTACATCGTCATCTATTTCCATTGACTGATCAGAGTTTTCAATATGATTTAATGTAGAGCCGTTTGTTTCAGAAAGGGTTTCGATCGTGGAATTATCGGGTACTAAATTTGAGGAAAGCTCCTGAACTAATTGTTGCGAGTACTCCAAAGTTTCATCTGATATTACTTTCGATTCAGCAACAACCTCTTCCACCAAATCCATATCTGTCTCTTTCAATTCTAATAAGCATGCCCCAGGGTTGTATACTATTGCCAAATACCAATGAAGACTAGGTTAATGCATATTACTTTTCATTCACTGGAATAATCAAATAGTCTTTTTCAAATATATCCACCCTATTTGTCCATTTCCTAATTCGTTCATAAGCAAACTCAAACTTCCTTTCATCTTTACTGGACATTAACTGTTCAAAAAAGAAGGAATTGAAAAAGTGTGTTTTTTGATAAGTTGGATTATCAGCATTGATTTCGCATAGATATCGAATATAGAATTCAATTACGGTATCATTCAGAAATTCCCCTTCGTTCAATCGAGCAACATCTTGTTCACGAACAGATATACAATAGCGGCCCTTATGAGGATAGTTGAATATAATCTCGTTGGTTTGCATAGCGCCAACACCAGATAGTCTAGATGATTTCCTAACTGGTGCCTCTTCCTTTTTATAAAAGCGATCTTCTTGCGCAAGTTCAATCTTGTTTCGTTTCTTTGGTGTTTCTTTAGCTTGCCCCATTGGCTCGTAAGATATATATTCATCCACATAATCATCGTCACTGTCTTTTGAAAACCGTTTTGAGGTTCTCCTTTTTTCATTGACTGCCAATGTCATTGCTTCAGCAATTTCCGGATCAGACATGGCCATTACAGTTCCAAAATTTTGCATTCTCGCCAAGTGCTTTACAATATTTTCCTTGGTAGACAGGATTACTTTATCATTTCGTCCATCAATTTTCAAAAGGGTATATTCTCCAGAATGATAAGTGATTCTTTTAATATCATCTGGGTTGAACTTGATATTCTTTGAGCCAGTTACTTCCAAGTGATAATTCGTAATAGTCAAATTATTCGCCGTGCCCCATTCGCTTTTATCCGGATATTCCCATACTCTATCAATTGGTATTTTGCAGACAGGGTTTTCTGAATTTGGTTTCATTGCTTCCGCTCTTTTCCAGTTACTCCTGCTCTCTCCCAGATTTAAAGATGAGTGTAACTGCTTTTGAACTGGCTTGTGATCATCCTGAATTGAAATTGGTTTGTTTGCATGGTTCTGGGAATAAAACATTGAGCGAGAATGCTCGTCTAGTTTCATCTCCCTGCTTCTTTCGGACAGCTGTTCCGGTACTGTGGGCCTATTCCTGAACATCAATTGAGGCTGAGAGGATTTAGAATTCGTAGTTTGCTTGTATTTGTTTATCCCCATTTCCAAAATTCCCTGTCTTCTGGGTCCAAAGGGCGAGTCAATCCCCTTCACTCTCTGTAATGGATTGGCATTTTTCCTTATTTTATTCCTATTCATTCCAAGGTTGTTTGACGGTGTATCTATCGGTGTCCCTTCGTAACCTTGAGGGAAGCCAGATTGGGACATTCAAAATGTTGAAATGGAAAAACAGAAAATCAAATTTAAAATAAGGCTGGTTTAAGCCATTAACTTTATTTTTAAACATTCTAACCCAATCCTGCCAGTCTCATTCTAGTATAATGGGTGCCAACTATGAATCTAATCTGTTATAGACAACAGCCTTAAAACCTTCAACCCACACGGTTATAATCTGGATTGATTTCCACTCATTGAAGCATACAGCCGGTTCAGATTTAACGTAGTTGCTACTCCATTCAAGTTGAATTTAGTTTTTTTCGCGTAAGAACAAGATGGTGAGTGATTTTTAAATTCAGTCTGAAAAAGAATCCGTCAAAGTAATTCTTAGATGCCGGCCATTCAGCGAAAAGGAAAAACAAGCCGGACATTCGAATATCGTCCAAATGGACACGAAAGCTGGAACAGTGACGATATTCGACCCTCGATCTGAAAGAAGTCAGCCTGACCCGCCAAAGACATTTACTTTTGATCACGTCTTTGATAATACATGTACCCAGACTGAAGTGTATAGTATGACTGCCAGGGATATTGTCGATTGCGTACTACAGGGATATAATGGTACGAGATTCTAACCATAGGTAATTATAACTAAGTTGAGGTACTGTTTTCGCTTACGGTCAAACCGGAACGGGAAAGGTTTTAGATCATTAACACAGACATTCTCGATGGAAGGAATCAGAGATGTTCCAGAATTAAGAGGTATCATTCCAATGGCATTCGATCACATCTTTGGGTATATAAAGCACGCCGGAGCAAAAACTCAGTTTTTGGTTAGGGCTTCTTATTTGGAAATTTACAATGAAGAGATTAGGGATTTACTAAACTTGAAATCAAAGAAATTGGAAATCAAAGAACGCGCGGATACTGGGGTGTACGTCAAAGACCTGTCAACTTTTGTTATTCAAAACGTGGAAGAAATGGATCAACTGATGACTGTGGGAAACAAGAATCGCTCAGTTGGGTTTACTGAAATGAATGCCACCTCTTCAAGATCGCACTCCATCTTTACAATTACTGTGGAAGCCTCGGAAACAGATGAGAATGGAGAGCAAAGACTGAGAGCCGGAAAGTTACACCTGGTAGATTTAGCTGGTAGTGAAAGACAAACAAAAACTGGAGCTACTGGTGATAGATTAAAGGAAGCTACAAAAATCAATTTGTCTTTATCTGCTTTAGGCAACGTAATATCAGCCCTAGTTGATGGGAAATCTTCACATATTCCTTACCGTGATTCAAAATTGACCAGACTTTTGCAAGATTCGTTAGGAGGAAATGCAAAGACTTTAATGGTTGCAACTATGAGTCCAGCATCTTACAATTACGACGAAACCATTTCTACTTTGAGGTACGCAAACAGAGCAAAGAATATAAAGAATAAACCAAAGGTCAATGAAGATCCAAAGGATGCTATGCTCAGAGAATTCCAGGAAGAAATTAAACGACTAAAAAGTCTGCTGGAAAATACAGAGGGTGGAGAAGAAACAGTGATAGAAGAAGTGGAAGAAGTAGAAGTGGAAATAGAGCAAGATGAAGATGAACCAAACATAAAGCAAAAGAAGGAAAAAAAAGTAAGAAAGCAAAAGGAAAAGAGGGTTTCCATTACTGCAGCAGGGCCAACAAGTATTCCAGAATCAGAATTGGCGAAAATGCAGGATATGGTTGAAAAGGAAAAACAGGCAATTTTAGCTAGTAAGGATATGGAAGAATCAGAGAGAAACAAGCTGATTGAAGAAGCTGAATTAAGAATGAAAGAATTGGAAAAGGAAAGAGAGGCAAGGGCAGAATTGGCAGCTAAATTAGCACAGCTAGAGCAAAAGCTGTTGGTTGGAGGTGTGAATATCCTGGACCAGCACCAAGAGCAGCAAATCACATTAGCTAAAAAAGCCCAAGAATTAGAAGAAGGAGTTCGAAAGCAAAGAGAGTTGGAAATGAATTTGAATGAAAAAGAAGAATTGAATTTACAAATAGAAGAAGAATTTTCGAATCTGCAAGAAGAAGCAGCTTCAAAAACAAAGAAATTAAAGAAATTATGGTCAATGCTGACGGAGCAGAAATCGGAATTGAAAGATTTGAAAGAAGAGCATCAACGAGAAAGAGAAAATTTATTGGAAACTATTAGAGAATTGACGAGTGAAATTAAACTGCGTCAAGCTATAATCCAAGGGTTTATCCCACCTGCTGAACAGGAAATAATAAACGAGTTTGCAGAATACGATGATACAGCCGAGAAGTGGAGGATAGCCCATGTAGCCCATGCTGGTAATAATATTAAAGGTAAAACAATCTCATAAAAGGCAAGCGATCGTTGGTATCTGGCCAACTGCAATTTGAACACCAAGGGCTTCACCGGGTCTTGGAGCCTGAAGAGGTGTGGGATCCAATGTGCATATTTCCAGATCCATTCCTTTCCTATGATGTTCCTGGGCTGAAAAAGAATGGAAAAAAGACATTTACTGTTAAAATGCTCAAGAACAAAAAGTCAAAGGAAGCAGCACCAGCCCCAGCCCCACAAGCTAGAGGTTTAGTTGCTAAGCATAAGCACTATGCCTAGATGTGAATTAATATAAACCACGATTATTTCTCTCATATTATTAGTTGATAGTATTCCGTTGATGGTCATTCTGGTTGATAGTATTCCATCAACACTCCTGGAAGACTATTGATGGATAAGCAAAAAATTCTACCAATCAAAATCAAGCGAGCGAGATAAATTACCAGTTTGGAAACGAATATATTAGATTTACAAAATTAAACAAGCAGGTTTGGGCCAAATGTAACCGCTGAATCTTCTCTTTTCACTTCAGGCTTACTTTCATCTTTGTATTCAGACAGATAAGCCTGATTCACTTGAAATTCATCATCCGAGTCGTATTCTTGTTCGTAATAGTTTGCCTGGCCTCTCATATAAAATATTCTTGACAGCAATTCGTGCAGCCGAACATAAACTTCAGATGGTTGAGGATGAGTATTTCCAATGAATAGTGGTTGATTGTATGATGATACTGTTATTGGTATATCAGTTTCAATATTGTCGATTATTGCGCGTTTGACAACAATTCTTCCAGTGGTGATTTTTCCCAACAATCCATCTTCTTCAACCTGCATTGCCTTGTAAATTGTATTGTTATTAGAGTCTTTTTCCATAACAATAAACCATTCGAATGCACCAAAGAATCGATGAGCTTCTTGATTTAGCAATATTGCATTTTCGCAAACATCTAAATTTTCAAAGAAATTTGGGGGTAACCATGGACACATTCGAAAGATAAATGAACGGATTACATATTTACCTTGTTTCCTTTCTTCGCCATCAGATTTACTATCCAGTAAAGATTGAGGGATAATATGAGCAACTTCAAATCCTCTTGATATCCTTTCTGTAACTTTGTCTTCTTCCCCAGTTAACACACAAACTTTATCCCTAAATTAATAGTAAATACCTTTCTCGCACATCGCTTTTAAACTTGTTGCTTTTTGAGGAGGAAGAGTGTGATTTATCTTCCTCCTCTTGGATTCGCTGGGTAGCGCTAGAGGGTCTTGAGCCTGGTCTTCCACCACTTGCTCGCATAGGCATTAGGAACAAATTGTCATATTTGCTGGCTAGTTCTTCCAAGTTGTCTGACGCAAGTATATCCTGTATTATCACCTGCCTCGTACTGGCGAAACTTTCGTAATCACTGTCTGCTGTGGCATTCAGCATGGCATTCAATATTTTGTATGTTGAAAACCCCTTTTCTAAATTCTGTAGTTTCTCGTTAGCTTGTTGCATTTTAGTGAAAAAATTTTGATGGGACAATGTCTGAAACAACAGAGGGGAGGCTACAATCTATCAATTATTTCTCATTACGCATAAAGGGATTGGATGTACGATATGTAGCATAATAGCTGGGAGTTAATTACATGGAGAATATTGTAAAAAAAGTGTAAGTAGAAAATTGTTATTTGAATTTCTCTAGTATAGAATTTATGCTACATCATTTTTACTAAGAATAATATTAAAGAGGAGAAACACGAGAGAGAGAATATGTAGATAAAATAGATAGAAAATTATCCTACTTCATTTTTGATTTATCCTACATAAAAATGGTTTATCCTACATTGATTGATAGAGGTTGCATGGGCAGGCAAGCCAGCCAGTACTCATGGGCATGCTCTGGACAATTTTAAAATGCTAGACCATAACATGCTCTTGGTGTATCGATTTCATATTCAATAAAAGTCACGTGATGATATTCATAATTGAGACCATAATTCTCAATGCTCAATATTCTAAACATGTTTATCACATTTATGGTCTCATTTACCTTAGCACTGGAGTAGTCCACACTGCATAAGGTTGGACCTTATGGAATGTGGACTGTCTATCGGGTAAATTTTAGTCAAACTCAACCCCAGAATTTTTTTATTTTTTTGATGTTTCGGACTGTGAAATCTGCAAGGACGCTGTACTGCTATTCCAAGGGATCAATTACTAGCTCTGAAATATATTTCACCTCGGCTCCGGTTAGGCTATTTTTTCCAACTAAACCATTAACGAGACAAATTCAAACCACAGTTCAACTATGGCAGAGTATTTCCACTGTCGATTCTTTCAATTCAATTTCATTGAATCCAAATACAAAAAAAGCAGTCTTGGAAGACTTTGGATTTCAAAAAATGACTACCGTTCAAAAATCAGTTCTCTCTCAATTGCCCGTGTCAACGGATTTACTTGTAAGGGCAAAGACTGGAACGGGAAAGACTTTGGCATTCATGATTGCTGCCCTAGAGACTGCGATATCCAACAATGCATTTGGTCGGAATAATATTCCAATCCTTGTTCTGACCCCCACTAGAGAATTAGCTATCCAAATCGCTGCGGAAACTGATAAATTGGTCAGGCACCACCGACTTAATGTTCAAATTGCTGTCGGAGGAACTGGTAGAATGCAGTCTCTCAATAGGATTT
Organism: Boothiomyces macroporosus; assembly: GCA_027604185.1. Taxonomy (NCBI): domain Eukaryota; kingdom Fungi; phylum Chytridiomycota; class Chytridiomycetes; order Rhizophydiales; family Terramycetaceae; genus Boothiomyces; species Boothiomyces macroporosus. The sequence goes on from JADGKB010000053.1 coordinate 18,326, forward strand.
TAAACCAGAAAACTGATATTTTAATTGCTACTCCTGGTCGATTGAATGATATTCTTGGAACTGAAAAAGGTCTACAAAGAAAATTCATGGATTTGAATGTGCTAATTTTTGATGAAGCGGATCAGCTGCTGGATATGGGTTTTCAACGGGAGATTGACCAAATTCTTTCCAACTTACCCCCACCAAATAAGAGGCACACATTCATGTTTTCCGCAACGTTATCTCCAGAAATCAGACAGATTGCAAAGGCTTCTTTAAGCGAAGGCTACAAGGATATTGATACTGTTCCAGCGAATGAAGTAGATACTCATATGAAGATTAGACAATCGTATTTGGTTGCCCCGCACAAAGATCATTTTTATCTGATTCAAGAAATAATCCAAAAGCACAAAGAATCAACCCCAAGCTCAAAAATAATTGTATTCTTCCCAACCACCAAATTAGTGACTTTTGCAAAGAGCATTTTGGAAAGTGCACTGTCAATGGACATCATGGAAATACACTCGCGATTAACTCAGCAGCAAAGAGTTAGGGTTTCAGACAAGTTTAGAAAGTCTAGATCTTCGGTTTTGTTCACTTCTGGTATTAAATATCTTATTTAGACGTGTCTGCGAGAGGAGTTGACTATCCTGGAGTAACGCTTGTTCTACAAGTTGGATTACCCTCTTCAAGGGATCAATACATTCATAGGTACTCTATTCTAACAAAGAATTGGAAGAACTGGAAGAGCTGGTAAAGAGGGAGAATCAGTGCTAGTGCTTTCTCCATACGAAGAAAATTACTTGAAATGTGTCACGGATTTACCAATTAGGAAGGAACTTAGGTACTCTTTAAACAGAAATGGAAGGGATTCAAAGATTATTGAAAGCATTTCAAAAGCAATTCAAAACGCTGACCAGCTTGAGAAACTCGAAATCTTTACCAGTATGCTTGGATATCGTAATTAAAAATTAAACTTAGAAATATCAAAGTTGGAGATTTCAAAGATTAGAAAAGATACCTGTATTGAAGGTGTCAGTCACTTTTGCCAAGGGTATTTAGAAATGGAGTTACCTGCCATTCCACTGAAACTGGTCGATAACTTGGGATTGAGAAACGTTCCCGGAGTAGTTGTACAAGGCAATAGAAGAATCGGATTAAACGAAGGTCGATATCCACCAAATCAGCAAAAAGGAAACTTTTCAAACAAAGTGCCAAAAAATGCAAGCAAGATTTTGGAATCTTTGGAAGCTGGCCATGGTAAAAAGTTTTACGAATCGAACAGCAGGAAATTGGACAAACCACAACAAATTAATGAACGCTCAGCTAGTAGAGTACGCTCTCGCAGCCCCGCAAAAAGCAGAGTAAATTAACTTATTGTAAAATAAAGTAAAACAATTTATTTAGACATAACCTTTTTGATTTCTTTTCCAGATAAATGAGACTAGCATCCCAAAGGTTACAGCAATGACAACTCCACCAACAGCTGCTCCAATATAGACTCCTGTACGCGCGCCGCTAGAAGCAGTATCATTTCCGGAACTAGTACCATTTACGGATGCGGAAGTGGAGGATGCATTTGGGTCTACTACCCCAATGTCCCCACTAGCGAGAGGTCCAAAAGAGCTGATTGAAACCTTGCTCAAGTCACCCCCAACTTCTTCCCATAATACCAGATTATTGTAATCATTAGATTTGAGGTATTCCTTTGGTACATGGTAATATCGTTGAGAAGGCTGGCCGATATTTGCACGACACTTATCTGGAGACCAAATTCCTGCATAATCACACAAAGTACTGGTGTTTCCCTTTCCTACAATATTCCAATATCTTCCTAGATTGATTCCGTTCATATAAACTTGGCCACGCCCCATTGATCCCAAATCCAACACATACGCAGCTGCATTTCCATTTAGAGGTGGCAACGAGCTTTGATACCAAGACCAACCAGGAACTTTTAGGGAGGTAATCGGTTGGAAATTTGTAACGTTTTTGTAATAAGCAAGCTTTTCTCCTTGAAGCCCAACTTGCATTGACCAGCCATTGTTGGTAATGTCGACGCCATTAACTGACACGCTTCCGGTAATTCCACCAACGTATTTTTCTGGATTAGCTTTAGGAGTAGAAATGATGCCAAATGCAGTAGTCAGGACTTTTAAAACTCGGGACGAATCTTGAACACCAAACTGCTTATTGTTGATAGTCTTGACTTGAGCCTTCCCATCAGATAATATATCAAATCCAACTACCTCATCGTCCAAGTACACTGAATAAATTTCTCCAATATTTTGAAAGCTAACAGAGATTTGTTGAGCTGTTTTAGGAATAGCCACCTTGGTGCTGTACCAAAGATAATCTGACGAATCTTTTGTGGTCGAAAACTGTTCCCTTGGTGATTGAGCAGTGACTGCAGATGATACATCCCAGATTCCCTTAGTTTCTGGCAGGGATTTTGCTGAAGTAACGTAAGCAATAGCATTATATGATGGACTGGTTGCCTGGACAGAAACTTTTGCAGAGTTAAATAGCTCTACGTTTCCTTTTACTATTGAAATCGACCATTTAGGAACCATGAAATTCTGTCCTTTGTAAGGCACAGACTGAGAGTTTTGGGAATCTAAATTCGAAATAAAAGCAACAGCGTCATTACCAGTTCCAAACACAGCAATATCAATCGAGGGGGAACTGGAAAGTGGAACAGGATTATTAGCCAAAATAGTAGGAGCGACCGAATTAATCGCAGCGTGCAATGCCTTGGAGTGAGAATATTTTGGCTCATTTGGAAGTCCATATTCGTTTAATGGCGCGTCGTAGTCGTAGGATGTTGTAATAAGTGGGGTGCCAGCATTTCGACCAAAATTAGTTCCGCCATGCCACATATAATATCCAATATAGGTGCCTGAATAAACATCAATTTACCTCTTCTTGAAATAAATCTAGCGACGGTAAAAGCTAAATCTTCCGCTGGTCTTTTTGGTGACGCTTCTCCCCAGGACTTGTACCAACCAGCCCATAATTCTGTAATGCCGAGCATTTGTGATTTCAGTGGTCGGGAATCCACCCAAGTATCACAATACCATCCATTACAGGTATTCAATACTTGAGGGACGTCATCTTGTTTGGACATGAACCATTGAACGTTTGAAGTTAGTGAGAGAGCTAGATTGGCCGCCCAGTTAATATATGTTTTCCCATCCTGCTTGTAATCACCTTCAATGCTGCCATACCTATACTTAGATGATTTTTACTCGTTCTCTATTTGCATCATAATAATTGGGCCGCCATTTGCATATTCTAAATCTGCGATATACTGATGAATGTACTTTACAAACTTTTCCATTTCATCCATGAAGGGTTGGTTGTTAGTGCGCATGGCTATTCCGGGGATTTCTTTCAACCACTCTGGAAAGCCTCCAAAGTCAAATTCTGCACATACATATGGGCCTATTCGTAGAATTACATACAATCCAGCGTTTTGGGCCTCCTGAAGGAAACCTCGTAAATCTCTGTTTCCAGAGAAATCATAAGTTCCCCTAACCTGCTCATGCTGGTTCCAAAAGACATAAGTATCAATTGCATTCAATCCTGCTTCCTTGGTCTTCTTCATTATGTCAGGCCACATTCTCGGGGTTGAGCGAACATAGTGAACATGTCCAGCCATAATCATTGTAGGTTGCCCATCAATTAATATTGCCCTAGAATTGGAAGTAACAGGGCCCTTTGCTCCAAGTAGTGAAAATAAGAGGAACAGTACCAGTCTGAGTTGCATTCTCTCTATTCCCGCAAAGTTTCACTTTGGCTCAGTTCCTTTTATGTTCAAGCCTCGAGCCACACTACATGTTGAATACAGAATTACATTTATTCAGGCTTGAATTTCTTTACTACAACAGACGCAAGAGTATTTGCAAAATAAAATAACTTGATTTGATAAGGGCTCTCGACAGGACGCGAACGATTCGCCATCACAATGTAAAATGGGAACAAAATCGCCAAACCACCATATCTAACAATTGGAAACCCCAATGCCAAGATGGAAATAGGAAGCCCTACTATTAACGATGCTTACCAAAGCCGAGAAAGTAGAGCAACCGCTTTTCAAAATACTCTATGGAAATTATTATATCCCAACCTGCATTAGTCATTTACACCTTTGTTTACCCATCCATATTCAAATACGATAAATACCGCAAGATATCCATACAGAACTTGAACTATAACTTGACCAAATGGCAAAATGTAAAATATTAGTGCTATAACCGAGTACATGATTATAATCAGTAACTTGTAAAAGGTCTTTACTAGCTCGCTCGCCAATCTGAATTAATCGTCTGTAACCTTTGAACTGTTGGTGGCTTTTGAGCTGGCTTACCAACAAATATTTCAAAACTCCTGGCGGCAATCTTTTCAGATCGACTGTGATTCAAGATTAAACAAATCAAATGAGCTGGTAGTATCCAAAACACCAGTCGCAAGAAATCAGTGAACACGCCTGGTTCAAATGTAAATAATTGTGCAATTAAAGTGAATATCAGAAACACTATCACATTAATCACCATATTCTTGACAACGTTCTCCGCCAGTGTCGTCGATCTCGTTAGGTAACGATTACCCATATATCACAAACAAAGTAATTGGAAATTGGATGGAATCTTTGACGCCATTGACGAACGATTCGATCATGAAAAAGTTCAAAAATGCAAGAAATTCGAGTGCTACGTAACCCATTTTTTAATGTCCAAATACAAGAACAGTTTCGTAGCCTACCCGCGCAAGCCCATATACTCTCAAATAAAAGTAGATTCCTTAGTATCGTCAAAATTCAAAGTAATTGTATCTGACTACAGTGCTCAGATCATTGGATCGCGCTGCCAGATGATCGACAAAAAGGAATTGGATTAATCCCCTTTATAAACGAATCTGAATTTAAATCAACTATCAAGCATGAGCATTCAATGTACACGTTAGGTTTCTTTAATTTGACTCAGTGCATAGCAAGCCAATACAAGATTACGAATTCTCGAATGACTCTCAATATCTCTCAACCACCACAAGATCTGATCAGATAATAAGAATATGGAAATTACCAGATAAAAGCGAATACGATTCCAGCAAGTGGATGGATATCGACTCTCCAGAAATATTTCTAGGTGGGCACGAAAAGAAAATTGAAATTATAAAGTATCATCCCACTTGTAAATCTATCCTTGTATCTGGTTCATTGTAAGCAACCATAATCTTAGGGATTCGACTGTCAAATTTTGGGATATCTCAAAGTATGAAGAAATGATTTCAATGGAAGTACCAAATGAAAGTGTGCCCGTCAGTATAGATATAACCGCAGAAGGAAGTTTTGTGCTTGCGGCATCCTCTGATGGTTTGATTCATCTGTACGACCCCAGAGCTGGAAGCTTTCCAGTAAAAGTAACCTTTTTGTGACCTAGTCGTGGCTGTCAAACCATAACACTGCAAAAAATATTAGGCTAGCTTCTGTTCCACATTGGGACTATAATTACTTGATTAGCACTGGATTTAGTAGCCAAAACAATGATAGAGAAATTAAACTCTATGATATTCGAAATCTCCAGAGCACTTTGGATAAGCCACTTAAAGTTCCCTCTGGATCTGCTCCAATGATTCCAATTTGTGATAAATCACTTCCAATTGTTTATATTTGTATGAAGGGGGAAGGAATTAGATTATATCAGTTGGAAAATGGAGAATTAACCTTCCAAAATGCTCCAAAATTTGAAAGACAGTTGGTATTCCTTTTTCTAAACAAAGGTTGACATTCAGCTCCTACCGAAAGATTCATGTGATAGAGCAAAGGTCGAAATTGCGAGGTTTTTATTTTTGGGGTAAACTTCCCTAATTGTAGAGTAGATAAAACTCTAGATTTCAATTCCATTTCTATTCCCCGTAAGCCAGATAGCAATAATCAAGACCTATATCCACCTTCAATATTGAAAAATGATATTAGTGTAGAAGCATGGCTACGAGGAGACACCGAACAAGCCTTAAATTTAATTACTACAATCAAACCAACATTAACTGTAAAGGATAAAGTAGAAAAACAACTTCAAATTCAAAAAGAATCTTTAGCGAAAGTATTAGTTCAAAAATGGGTTGACTGTACTATCTTATTAAAATCAAATACCCTATATTTGGGCTTGAAAAATAATTATGAATTGAAATTAATTGGAAATATTAGTCACATAACTAAACCGCCATCTATCAATCATGCAATGAAATCTATTGATATTGAAATTAAAAACATATTGTACAAAATAATGTTCAGTTCTGAGGATGAATTGAGCGAGTGGAGTGATATATTTTCAAGGTTAACCAACTTACCAAAATTACCAAAACAAAATACACATGCTCTTCTTCTAGATCAGCTGGTTGTATACGGAGCAAGTGAAGATCCTCGAAAAGCATTAGAGAAAAATTTAGTCACTTTAAGTGAGAGTGGAATGATTCATATATACCAACCTGATATGAAGTTGTATCTTGCAGGTTCAGATCCCAAACTGACCTTGAACATGGGAAAGGTACAAAGTATAGCACAAAAAAATTTGAAATACCTGGCTTTCTATTTCGAAGATTCAATTTACCATTTGGAGTACAATAATGAGCATAGTTTGAATCTTTGGTTGGAACAAATATCTAATTATAACCACCCAAAATTATCAAAGCTACTTTACGAAGGCTTCTGCTTCGCTTCGATCGATAGTTCAACGAGCGAAAAGAGATGGTTAGTAATTTTCGAGGATTTCATGGTATATACTCTTAATCAATTTTCTTCAAAGTACCTATTAAAAATTACTGGAGAAAACTGGACCGATCTTCCAATCACCAATGATATTGCGCAGTGTGTTATTGACTTTCTTTATTTAGGAAAGCGAATGAGGCTTGCCTGCAACGAAAACTATTCAGTAATCTTTTCTAATAGTAGAGCTGGGCTAATGCATTTGATCTTTTCAGGAATTTCAATTACAATTTCTTCCTAACAAATGACATAGATAAGGAAGATTTCGTAAAATTTACCAAAGATCGGAATTACACATTTCCCAGTAAAACCGTGCGTGAACTCAACAACACTGGGACTGGATATGCTAGCAATCCCCTTCTTATAAAAGTGGTACCTTCCAATAACTCTTTTTGGGCAGAAACTATTTCACTGTTAAATGTCAAACTAGAAGATAAATGCTGCGTAGTAGGAGATGCTGGAGATAAATTATATGTATGGTCTTCAAAAGATGCTTCCAAGTTATGTCAAGCAGAAGCTGTGTCTATCGCGTCCACAATTCGCAAGGACCGTGGATGTAAGCCTGTACTGCTCTTTACTGATGAGGCAGCAATCAAGAATTCCTTCTACAAATTGCTTGGAAAAGATCTTGATGTCGCACAAAGACTGGAAAACATGTTCGTAGAGCACCAAAATAAAATATTCAAATTGCGTTCGATTGGTGAAGCAATACACAGAACATTTCTGAAACAATATGAAGGGATTGTCACTTCAAGATCAATCTTAACTAGCTCTTGTATTGTCGTATGTGGACACGAAGTATACTGTTGGTATCAAAACAACCAAGACATATCGGAAAAAAACCTCATCCTGGCTGGGGCAAAAAGCTTGGCCCAAGCACTTTCAAAAAGATGTTCACTAGTTATATTTGGAGAGGAATATGAAGGAAGAGAAAGTGCTCTGTTTAAAAAGAAATTTTGTGATTTCGTACTTGAACTCCCAATCAATTTGCGTTTGGATGATGGAGTACCAGCAGGATCGATTGCCAAGTCGATCATTCAGGAGAAAATAGATTTCAAAGATTTGCTCAAACTTAAACACACACTGGAGAGTTCTACTGTTTATAGGACAAAGTCAATTGAAACATATATAATCAGAAATTTCGAGCGTATTCCTTTCAACGCTGTGGTTGACTCAAAGCATGGTTTAATGATGCTAAGTCGGGCAGAGAGCTATCTTTTTGTTCATTGCTATACAACAGATACCAGTAAAATTGAAAAATGCACATTGTATTTCTGGCAGGGGTCATTGTCTTCTATAATAGACAAAGGAACTAGTGCATTTCTTGCTGTGGAAGTGGGAAAGGAAAAGCAGTGTGATGTAACACAACAGCGACTGGTGGAAGGAAAAGGTAAATTTTACAATAACATTTGAACCGGTTCAGCTTTTCAAGATTTTTGATTGCAAATACTTTTTACTGCTGAACAGCACCACCACATTTCCAGATAATGAAAAACTGATTCATAAAATAGTTGAAATTCGACTGATGCCAGAAACAGGGATAATTCGAGGATTAGAAGTGTCAAAGGAATGTGATGGCTGTTTAATTTTAGATTTAATTCAATCTAACTACTCTAGTTTAATTGTATTTGGTCAAAATTACTATTCATCCTGGAAAGGCAACTATTCACCCAGTGTTGAACAAGGTGTAATTGAAACAATTGGCTCCAAATTAAAGGCTAATGTAGTGAATGAAGTTCAATTCGCAAATTTGGAATTCCTAAAGGAGATTGAAGTCATGAGTAACAAGTTTGATTCCAGGCTCTTCCTCTTCAGTAATTCTACTGGAGTTGTTTCAGGATCAGAAATTGTGAATTTTACTCAAGACGATCTTGAAGGCAGTATTGTGGGAGTATTGACGAATGAAATCAATATTTACATTTGGGTGGGAGATGCGAGTCAGCCAAATCTCCTTAAATTTGTTCTGGAAATATTGAAGGTAACTCAGAACTTAAATATTGGAGTACATGATTGGGTACGTGGATTCAAAGTTTATTTGCAAAGTAATTTATGCATATCAGGAGCCCTTAGAATTTGTTCAATTCTTTCATGGGTGGAATAATCTCAAATTCCCAAGTGACAAAAAGAATTTGAAACAAATGCATGAGGAATTTGATTTAGTTTATGAGAGACTACATCGACAGTTCTATACTAAAGAGCAGCTAATCTCAAAAGACATTCCTGGACACTTGGACAAAACCAAACTTGAACTGTATCTTAATGACACCGAATTTCAGGCAACTTTTTCGATATCAAAAAAAGACTACGAGAATTTACCACTTTGGAAAAGAGAGACAATAAAGAAAAAGCAAGGTTTTTATTAATATAAGCTCTAAATTGATACTTCTTTTTCATGCAGATGAGGAGAAATATAATGTGTTCTGGCGTGTGTAATCCAGTATAACCATGCAATCAGAGCCGTGGCAACGAACACTACTGGTGTGTAGTTAAAGTTCGTAGCATCCACAGGGAAGCTAACAGGAAGAAGGAACAGACAGGAGGTAAACACAAGGGATACACTACTTACAATTCCACATGGAATAGCAAAATTTCCAAGGCTGAAATAACTAGGCTGGAAATGATTTCTGTAGGTGGTTAATCGTAAGATAATTGGAATGGCGTAGGAAATTTGAAACCCAATGGTAGATATAGATGTCACTGCAATGAATGCGTTCGAACTGATCAACTGCAGGAGTATCAAAATCTCTCCCATGAGAAAAGTAGTTAAGACTGCCCAGCCTGGAACTTGGTTGAATTCGTGCACATGCTTAATTTGCGTAGAAAAAGGGATTCCATTATCCCTTGCCAATGCGTAGGCCATTCTCACAGTTACGGTCAAGGAAGACATACCAGAGAAAAGCAAGTTGATTGACATTACAATAGCTAGCGCTAAAGCTGCGTTGCTGTTGACACATTGCTGAAATATTCCAAACACACCTGATCTAGAGAGTTAAAATTGTTTACCCATTATTTAGAAATGTGTCAATATCAGAAGCTGTTAAGGAAACAAGTGAAAGTAGAAAGCAAAAACCAATAAACCCAGTTGCGGCACAAGTATATAGGATTCCTTTCGGAACAGACTTTTCAGCATCTAAAGTTTCTTCAGACAAATGGCCTGCAGCTTCTAATGGTTAGACATAGTTACCATAGCCAGTGAATGAATAAAATGCTGATAAAGTTCCAATCAGCACAACGTATCCAAAGGATTCAATTGATGTACCATTGTAAGTTTCAGTGAACATTTCTCCCAAGGTAGTTTGAGAAATTGAACGTTCGCAAGATATATACATGGTAAGAATTACAGCAGCCGTACTTCCAAATTGCCAAAACGCTCCAAGGTAGTTGATATATCCTTGAATATCAACGCGAAGCAAATTGTAGAGTGACCAGTAAGCCAAGACGCCTGTGGACAGTGCAACTTGCTGATTGTTAGTTAATTGATCTGTTCCAGCAATGAAAAGAATGGCATTGATGAAGGTCGCGAACGATGATGCAAAGAACGCATCCGCAGCAGAATTGCCTGTAGTTAATAAGTTTTTACCCATCAAGTTAAACCATCCGTCGACATAACCAACAAACCGTGAACCCATAACTGCAGACCAATAATAAACAGATCCAGCCTAAGTTTAAAGATGTTTGTACGGATGGGAACTTGGACCCTATTTCTGACATGCTCAAACCAGTCATAATCGTCAAAACACACACTCCAATCCAAGACCATAGTACAACTGCAGGGCCCCCAGTTGCTATTGCTGTCGGATATAAGGGTATAAGGGATGAAATTACTGCAACAGCTGTGAATGACGTTGAAAATGTCATTAACACGTTCATTCCACGGTACAACTCCTGCTTATATCCAAGTTCACTCAATTTCTCCACATCTTCTTCTGATGCTAGGGTGTTCTTGGACTGATAAACAAACGACATTAAAAAAGACAAGATCTCAAGTGAAAAATCAGGTGATCTACTTAGCCTCCAATTGATCGGAGATATGAAAGGAATTTACTAGCAAGGTTTGATCCGCTTTCCAATCAGGATTTCTACTTGTGGTGGTAGTTAGGCTTAAATTAGCATCAATCATTATTTTTTGCCACTGAAACCCCTCAAAGAGGCGTGGTGCATGATTGCCGCCTCATTTCTCGGCAACAGACTATTTATAACAGACATTGATCTGTCAAAATGATATGACAGATAGACAGCCTGGTGCTTACAGAACAATTGGTGGGCTATTGATTGGGTTGGGGATTCACAACATACTCTGTGCCATATTTGTGTTAGCCCAAAAATCACAAAGAGGTGCTCAGAGCGCAATATGGTATCTCTCTCTCTTTGCTTCAGTCTCTGTTGTTGCGTTTCTTTCAGTTCAGGTGATGATGCTCGACTTTATGACTTCTCCCTATGCTGCACCCGATTGGTATATCGGGCTACTGCTAATGCTGAACTGGGCCTTTCATTTTCTTTCAGGCGTTTCAATTTCAATCATTTTACTCAGTAGACTTCGGATCTTCTACAATGGCTATACGGTAATGATCAAATCCATGACATTACTATTGGTATTGGTCATTCTGGTTAAAGGGGTTTCAAACGGACTGGGAGTTTACTGTACATACGGTGTGTTTTCCAATCAATACTTGCAATACGAAGATCATCCCCTGTTTTCTTTGGCAGAATCGCTCGCAGCTGGCGCTGGGGTGGTGGAAGGCGTGTTTTCCATTGTAGGGTCAATTTCATTCTTGAATGCATTGTTCACGTCCTTTATAGACAAATCTACCTTTGTTAAGGGCGTATTGGTCAAACACGAAGGCTACCGATTGATGATTATTCTAATTTTGCACACCCTAACTTCAGTTTTGTTGCTATACAATGCAATCTCATACCAAAGCCAGTATTCGCTACTGGCATTCTACATTCCATCCTGGAACTATGGTCTGGAAGTTTATACATTTTTGGAAATGACATACCACTCTGCAAAGAACATTATTCTTGACCAGCAAGCAACTGCTCAACAAAAAAGCAGATCTCACAGCAAGAGCGCTTAATAAACATGACTTTGCATTCTGACTTTTAGCTTTTGAATCGGGTGGGTATCGGCTATTGGAAGATGAACTTCAAAATGTGGACTAATTTACAAGATTATTTCTAGTCGCTTTAGTGCATCGAAGAGTTGAAGATTAAAATCATGCTTGTGAAATGCTGCTCACAAGAGCTGCGATGGTCAGGGGTGTCGTTCTTTGGTTCATCAAATTGGGAACCAAGCCCCGCTTCTATGGTCATTGAATCAATCATGGACCAGAACTTCCCAACTAAACACATATTCAACGATGAAATGAAGGACGGAATTCCTTCATGGTCGACCTCTCAAACCTGTAATGCGGTCAAACTATTGGGCGGTTCCAAAAAGGACGCTGAAAGAAAAAATCCGGGGACCTTGAAAAGCGCAGATATATAAAGGTCGTTCGCACAGTTTTGTGTTACAATTGCAATGATTCGACAAGAGAGTGCGTACAGAGCATTCGCAGCATTGATGCTTGGAATTGCAGTTCACAACTATTCAAGCTCAGGGTTACTGCTGATATCAAAAGCTGATAAAGCAAACACAGGATGGATTTGGAGACTTTCATGTTTGGCTTGGCTATTCAGTGTTGGCTTCTTGATTGTACAAATGATTATTTTGGACTTTCTTACATCCCCATATGCCGTTCCGGACTGGTGGGTTGGGCTGGTGGTTTTGCTCAACTTTCTCTTCCACTACTTGGGGGCTCTGTTAATTGCCTGGACGCTTTTAATCAGACTGAGAGTGTTTTATCCAGTAATTTATCGCTAATGTAGAACTCTTCGTTATATGTAATTTCTATGGTTATCCTCCTAGTTACCATTTTTGTTTCCAGGACCATTTCAGATATGACTGGTGTCTATATTAGTTACACAGTGGTCCAAAACAAATATTTGGCCTATGAGCAACACCCATACTTTCCTTTTTGCGAAAAGGTCACTGCTGTTTCTGCAATCATAGAAGCCATCTATTCCACATTGGGATCCCTTGGATTTTTGAACTCACTGGCAGAAGCTGTACAGTCCAACAAGAAAAGTTTCTTTGTGAATGTACTGGTGAAGCACGAGGGTTACAGACTTGTGTTGATTGTAGTTTTACAGTGCCTCACGGCCATTCTTTTGTTGTGGGAATCAATCTTTGGAAGAACTGTTGTTACCAATTCTGCCCTTTACATTCCATCCTGGACTTATTCCCTTGAATTGGTAGCTTTCTTGGAATTGTCTTATGTTACCGCAAAGAAGATTATGCTGGAACAGTCGCACACTCCATCTTACCGTGCATCTTCCCACGAAAAGAGATCAAAAATTGATTCTGAACCGCACTTTGAATCCGGGAAAGTCTCATCCGATTTCCAACGTCCAACGTCCCCTCAATTCATTGACTTTGAAAGCGGTAAAAGATCTGCTGAAATTAACCGACTTCAACAAGAAAGACACACACCAGCTTATAACCCACTAAAGGAATATAATCAAGAATTTATGCCAGAAAATGTTACCAGTGTTACCAGTGTCTATCAAGATGATTCCAAGCATTTCGTAGATTATGAAAGTGGGAAAAGATCTGCAGATATTGCCAGGGAAGAAACTGCAAGAAGACAACCATTGTCACCAAAGTTGGAGCGTTCCATTCCTCAAAACCCTTACGATCCACTGCAAAATTATAGCAGAGATTTCATAATGCGAAAAGATTCTCTTGCAACTTCAGTTCCTACTAAAGTAAATCCTACATCGCCTGTCCTAGGCAAAGAAAGAATTCCCTCACACGCCTACTCTTCTTCCCCAGTGTCTGAAAAGAATTCGCCAGAAATGCAAGCTGCAATCCCAGAACCTGCAATGCCACAGCAATCGGTATATACATATGATTATTCATCAAGAAAGCCAGTCGCCAGAGCTGAACCAGAACCAGTGAGTTCACCTGTTCTTACCCCAATTCAACAAGCCCTCCAGCGCACTGCATCCCCTCTGTCTGCTCCGCCAACCCTTTCAAATATCTACAAAGATTACTCTTATGAAGAAACATTCAAGAATTCCTCTGACAATTCAAGCCCAAATTCAGTAGGATCACATAATTACAACACTCAATCTATACAGGCATTCACCAACGGCCAGAACTCACCAGTTGGAAGCTCGCCTACTAGTCCATCCCAAAATACTTATGATTATGCGAAGCAGTCCATTCAAAGTAGCGTAGTTTCCCCATACCGCCCGCCATCAAAGAATTCCAGAAGGAACCAGTATCAATAGAATAAAGTGATTTTTTGTTATAAATGACCGTTTATCCTAATCATTTGGCGGTGCAGTGGGCTGATCGAATTTTCACATTTTTTAAAACTCATGATACAAACTGAAAAAGATATCGCTGCCCCAATCGACTCTGTCTGGCAGCACTTGTTAAACGCAGAGGAATGGACGCAATGGAACAAGAGACAGTCGTTCCAAGTAAATGCTTTGGAGCAAGGAGAAGGAATTATTTTTATCAACCAGCAAGAATGGAAAAAGGAGCCTATTGAAATAGAGAAAGCAGAAGAGTATACTCTACAGTGGACCGGATATTCATTCATATGGAACTACCGTGAAATTTACAAGTTACAAGCAATTAATACCTCCATCACAAGACTGACGCACGAGCGGGAATACTATGGGTATTTAGCAACCATCTTGAGCTGGTTTGGATATCTCTTGATTGATGAAAAGCAAGTCAAGGAAGAAATGCAAGAGGTCAACCATGACTTTAAGCTATACTGCGAAGCAAATAAAAACTAAAGTTTCATAAATTTCGCGTTATGCAAAGGAGAAAGCATGTCGATTCCATGCTATCAGGGCTGGTTCCATATATCGAATCGCTCCCCAAAGTACAGAGCGTGAAGCTTACAAAGAAACCTCCAGCTTTGCAGTCAGCAATATCCCTATGGGAGCGAAAGTATCAATTCACTCTTCCTTCAGATTACAAAACATTTCTAAATATTACAGATGGAATACATTTGATTTGGACTTCATGTTTCTATCAGGATGACATTGTAATCGGAAAGATTAACATTTCTGGAGTGGACCAACTTGTCCCTTCAAGAATTAATTCAAGTGAAATCCCAAACGCGTTTGTATTGGAAGAGTGTCAACCATATGGAAACACCTGCATGTGCTTTAAAGAAGACCAGGTTCAAATATGGTTTTACAACTTTGGTAATATTAGAGTTTAATTAGAATCTGAAAGTTGGCTCTATTTGGCGGATTCATTTAGCAACTATTTCAGGCTTTGCACTGGATCGCTGGGAATAATCGGTTGGCAGTTGTATCAGAAGCTGCCTAACTGGACATTGAATTTCATGTGCTTTTATACTCCTAAAATGTTGGACATTCTGACAGCTAAAACGAAAAAAATAAAGGAGGAAAGCAAGGAATTGATCACAGTCTCTTCAGATAAAATTCTAAAGATTCTACAGCTACTAAACCAACAAAGGAAAAGACCGCAGTCAGCAAGAAAGTAGATTTTATTTATCTTTTTTGGAGGCAGAGTTGTTTTCAAACTTGTTTTCCAAATCGACATACCTGATATTAGTAATATAAACTTGTCTGTCAATTTCATGTATTCATCGTTAGTCTGGTTGGCTTGTTTTTTCAAGATTTCAAACTCCTTAACCAGCTTATCATACTTTTCCTGCAATTCTTTTGAATCGTTCTTTTGTTCCTTGTCCAGCAATTTCAAGTATTCCTTGGTGGTTTTAGCTGCTTGCTGCTTCAAAATCTTTTGTCAGTAAAAAGTACTTCAGTTTTTTCCTCATTCTTTGCCAATTCGTTAATCATATTGACAAAGCGGCTTGATTAAGTAGTGCTTACTTTAGGACGAGAGACAGGAAGATTACTGACCCAGTTAAATACATGTTTCGTTGTGCTTGGAACATTTTTGAATGCAAGTACGAGTCGGTACGTGAGTCCATATGCGCATGTTCCTCATGTTGATCATGTTTCTCTTGGGTTTTGAATGAGCGGTTCACGTTATCCACGAATAGGATACAAACCAAGACAAATATAATCCTCAGGCCGTATTTGATTTGAGCGGCGATGGGGCTCTTGATAAAGAATTGCTTGGATTAATTCAAAATTACAATAATCTTTGTTCTGACGGAGTATGGTAATGGCGCTGATTAAGTAAAGGATTACCTGTGGTTAGTGAGGAATTCACCCAACAACAATAGGAATACGAGCATCTAGCTTAGTAATGATCTACCTCTGCAACTAGCATTGCGAATACACCTTGGTACAGGATGGACATTTTTGAGATCAAAGAGAGATTGCAAAGACCCGAAATAGCAGCCACGTATCTACTTTATATCGCTGGTGATATTCGCACCAACCACAGTAGTATGTTTACTCTATTCACTCTTTGCCTGATTACTCTTAAGACTCGTAGAGTCTACTGCCTATCAAAGCTGGTAATATGCTGCCATATTATGATTGCCTCTGAATTTCTCACCTGATGCAAGCACTGACTCTCTTGGTTTGTCAAAGTAACTGTGGGTCGACAAACATTCTCGCTGTAATCACTACTGGCGCTGGATAAATCTTTAAAAAATTTTCAAATGCCAAATCCCCGTCAGACATTTTTTGGCCATGTAATAGGGACTGCAATGCAGAAAACAATCAAAGTCAGAGTAGAGAAAATTAAGATCCATCCTATAGTCCAAAAGGTAATGTTAGGTTAACGCAGCCGGTTCGTTCACATAAAAATTTCTTGGTACATGACGAGGAAGAAAAATGTGTTGTTGGCGACTATGTTAAAATCGAATCATGTGAAAAACTTAGCAAACTGAAGCATTTCAAGTTGGGCGAAATTGTTAAACCAGCTCAGAGGGCATTCGATTCGGAAGGCAACTTGCATACTCAAGGACACAAGTTCAAGACAATCCCAAAGCACTACAATCTCAATGAATATAAATTTTAATTTTATAACTACAATCTGCCTATTCCTCCTTTTCTTTCGGATTTTGGACTAGATTAAAATATAGATACCAAACAATTCCACACGGCCGGTACATTTTGAGTATAAAATGACATTGGTAGAGAGCCTTTTGAACGGCAAGTAAAAAAATTACCTCACCATAACTGAACCGTAGTGAAATATGAGACCTGACCCAGAAGCCTCTCCAAACAGCCTGGATTTTAGTAGCTGCCATATGACGGGTTTTGACTTTTTGTAGAATGATTCTCTTTCTAGTAAGCTTTCTCCATGCTTTTTGGATAACAAATGCAGCACAAATATAGAGCAGATGGTGTCTAATTGAGTGTAAGCATACCTTCCTTTCGAGATAATCCCACCAATCCTGGCCAATTTCTCCCGAATGTCGTTTCGCAATAATGAACGTAGTTTATATCCTCTGTATACTCTTTGGATGGTTGTGGCGGCAATCGTACGCTATAGTTAGAATGATGTACTTTTCTGCTTGATCTTATATCAATCAAACGCGCATAGAGAGGTCTCCACCAACTGATAATAATCGATACTGCCTTTTCCAGAACTAATTTAGATTATTATTACCTTCCATCTTTGTTTGATATTTAGATGCCAATGGCGAGTTTTTGAACTGATGCCAATGTCTCCATTTCTGTTGAATAGTCTTGGCCGCAGTGTGCAAAGTGAGGATAGTTTGTCTATAAATACAGCCTGAAATTAACTCAAAGGTACGGAGTAAAGCAATCCAAATGTACATTTTTCTCCTCCATGCTTTTTGGATTTTTGCAGCTGCAAGATTCTTTAATGCCCTCAATGCCCTCAATTTCTTTCTTGCAATGCGTTGAATAGTGCATGCAGCCACATATTGCTCCTTTCTAATTTTCGCGCGCATCATTCTTCCTTTGTACCTTCTCCAAGCTCTTTGAATCTTTGTAGCTGCCAAAGATCTTCTATACACAGAGGGAGGGAACTGGGAGAAACTCTTTGCAACATCTGGAAGTAAAGAAACTTTGAAATAGTTCTTTTCCAGCGACTAGATTAGAAAAAGATCACTGTGTTGATTTTTTCATCTTCTTCCTGGCTGATCTTGTCTTTGGAAACTGCATAGCCGCTGCCATCTAAAATAAAAGTCATATCAATATTTTTGGTTGGAATCTGCTTATGTGCAAGTAATAAAGGAGTAGCATTAACCGCAAAGGCAAATGGAGACTGCCCAAAATTAACTTGAATCACTGACCGCTCGTGTGCAGCATGTGCTCCAGTGTCCAGTAGTGCAAATTGAGGCAAGAGCTGTTGCTTTAAAATCAAAAATCTATCGTTATGGCTGTATACCTTTGTCTTTCTTGTTCATGAGCATCAAACGCAATAGCTCCCTTTCCAAAGGCTGGGTGTAGAATTTGATTTTCCACCACCAGCGAAATATTCCCCTCATATAAATCAGTTAGAATCCCAATAGTTTTGGTGTGGTTTTGCGTGGGTGTTGCACCCAAAGATGTCGTATATGAAAACCGTGTGTTATTTATCAAGACTTCTCCATTATTATCAAATCCAAAAGTAAACGAAGTGTTTCCTGGATAACCCTTGGATAATTTTGATGGTGACCTACCAGCAACTGATAGCCCTAATCTAAAACTAGCAGTACCTGCCCTCCAATTTGCTTTGAAAGGAACGGTAAATTCATAATAAACACTCATTTCCGATTCTAGTCGGGTGTTGATTTGCCTGACTAGATCGCTTACAGTCTTGAAATCCAAAACTGCTAAATCTTCATTGGTGGTGCCCAGATTGAATCCCAAAGAGCTAATCCTTCTTTTAAGAATTTGACTCCCATAGAGAGGATAGGCCAAGACAGAAGCCTGTAATTGATGAGACGGATAATAAAGATCAATCAACCTGGCAATAATATGAATGTAAGTATAATCGGTATCCTTTGTTGCTGAATCTTGATTTTGTCCAAGTTGGTTCATCGTTTGAACTACCACATCTCGCACTAATGATCTGGCGTACAACTTGACTCCCCAAGGTCCAGATGTGGCAAATACACAATTCCATTCGGGCTCTACATTCTTGTTGGAAATGACTCTAAATTCGGAGCGATTGCTGGAGATAAATACAACTTTGTTATCTTTTGGAGGTAGCAGGAATATCTGTGTAAAATAGATTGTACCCCGTGGTTGAAATAGCCTTCGATATCATCTGTGTCGCAAATTCCAGCTGCAATCGCATCTTTACACAGCCTTGCCCAATTTGACCGTTCAAAGGATTGGATTGCTTCCAAATTGCTATCCGCAATCAAATCTCCTAGCCTCCCAATTATCCCAGGACTGATTTAGGTTTAGTTTACCCTGATTGGAATAAAGCACGCAGATCCCGTTTGGTTTGTAGTCTCCGCTTCCAAATAAATTGTGTAAATCCCTCCTTGTGCGTGTTCATCAAGTTATTTAGTTCTTCTATTAATATCAGGTACCTCTCTCATCTGCTAATTTCACGTATAAGCGCTTCCTCAAATTAGTTTTTCTCTGTGACAGGTTAATTATTGCCATTGAAGCTTCTATTCCCAAAATAGAAAATTCATCTTCTTTCTTTGACTTTTCAGTCAGACTCCGTAGCTCCAAATAATCCTGCTGTCTCCTGTATCTTAGATCATTTTGTTGCTCATCGATATAGCTTTTCAAATTGTGACATATTTCCTTAATTTGCTGCAACTCTTTTTGCTGAATTGTCTTTGCTGCTTGCTTACGCTTCTGCATTGTGTTCAGAATGCTGAATTAGAAAGAAAGAACCGTCTCTTCAATTCAATGTCTGCCATGATAGACGCGTAAAAACAAAAAATTACACATTAATTATTATATTTGTTTGGATTCTTCATACATTTTAGCAATCATGCTACTTTCAATTTGCTGATTTTGAACAGTTTCTTTAGTGTGTAGCAATTTTAGAATTTCGCATTTGCAGTCGATCCGCTTAAAATGGGTTTGAATAAGCTCTATAGTTTTCTGGTTGATTTTTGTATTTTCTAGTTGCACAATTTCATTGGCTTTCTCCATTGCTGCTTCGAGCCCTTGAATAGCTGCCAATGTATTTGCTTGAATATCATTCATGTTCTGAGGGTTCTTCAATAGACTCTTTAGGGAGGTTTTAGCAGCTTCTGCTGCAATTCCAGGGTGAACAGCTTTGGTGAAAAGATTAACTAGGCTCATTACAGGATTAGGAGCGTTTCCAATTAGTTGATGTAATAATACTTTTGTATTGTCGATATTACTGGTATCATCAAGCGACGTGGGCAGTTCAATAAACTTTATCATGCATTCCTCTTCCTGTTTGTCAAGCTTTTCACCAATTTCTTTCCACCCCATTCCTTGATCTATATAATCCAGCATTTCCAGTATTTCTTCATCTTTCCACATTGGCCTATCCTGAGCGGATTTATCCAAATCAAAAGTTTGGAATTTCCGAAAGTCTTTGCTAGACATGACGAGTGGGTATTGTCCAGTTTCAAAACACACCACACAGGCAGTAAAATTATCCCTATCATTGTAATAGTAATGATTCAAGCAATTACTCGCGCAAGTGCTACAAACAAACTTTTTAGTTTCGCGAAATGAATCTGTTTCTTTGAATACAAGCTCTGGGTTAAATTCACCGTTTTCTTCTTTCAGTAGGGTATACAAATCTTTATCTGGAAAGTTTGGCTATTATTAACAACAAGTTACATTTGTATTGATTATCCTTAATTTCTCCAATAACCGTAGTATTGCATCTAAAACAACAATGTCTGTACTTGGAGAAATAAATCGCAAATATTCCAAAGTGATTACAGTTTCTGGATTTGATAAATATTTTTCTTGTAAAATTGGTTTGATATGTTGGTAATCTTCGTATGCATGAAATCCATATTGAGCGAAATGCTGTGAAATCAATTCATCCTCCTCCATTTGTAATGAACTGCCACCACTAGTGGTATAATTGACATATTCAATATTTGACAAGTTTCCAATTACACCATCTTTAATTGGTTCAAATTCATGCCTCTTAAATTTTAACGGAAGCTTTCTATCCAAGTTAACAGGATGGGCGATTGGCCACGGAGTTGGTCCTATTTTCGCACTTTCTTCTATAAACTCTTGAGTTTCATCCAGATCTTCCACTGAATTTGGCCCAGTTTGCAGTGGACTGTCCCTATCAGAGAGATTTGTATTGTCATTAGTCTCAATTAGGTATTCTCCATCATCATCACTTTGCATTCCAATTTCTAGCGAATCTTTTAATTCCTCTGCCAATGACTCTTCTAATTCATAGTCTTCCTCATTCTAAATTAGTAAATATTACCATCCAATCCCCATAACTGGAACTGTCAATCAGCCACTTGGTGGGTAGATACCATATATTTGAAGAATTTGTCCTCTATTGTTAATTATTATTACCTCTGATATCTGGTAGGTATTTTCAGCGTCCTCTACCCATATATCTTCCATATCAGGTTTGTACCAGTAGTGCAATTGGGCAAATCCGTCTCTCTTTTGTATAACTCTAAAATAATCTTCCATGTCTGCCACTTCAGCCATCTCCTGCAGCACATGAGTTGTCTCTAAAGTGTATTTATTTTCAACTTTTCCCCCCAATCGATCAATCATATCCGAATATTCATCCCTCTTTGAAAATGAGATTGAGCTGGAAAGATATATTCTGGGTATAGTCCACAATCCATTCGTCTGTAATTTTTCCAAACATACTGAAATGAAAGACAGACACTCTGTAATTTTAGACCCGTTTTTCCACAGCCATTCCCCAGTGAAATCTCTGAATTGAGTTGCTGCTGTTTGTAATATCAAGTGCACAGGTCCATCTTTTTTCAAATCCCAAAATAATCGACTGGGGATTTTTGAAGAATGATCTTTCTGAAATCCCAAGAGATTTAAAACAAAGCTCTGCAAATAGCTGCTCCTTATTTCCGGTTTGATCATCTGCTGCAGCTTCACAAACTCTGTCGTTGAATTTTTCAAGTAAGCTTCAAGATTCATGAATAATTTTTGGAAAGAAATTATTTTAGGGATTTTATGAAATCATTTTGAAGACCAGTTTAATGAGATTATTTTAGAGACTTGTAATACTGTTTTAGAGACTTTTAATACTACTTTAGGGACTTGTAATGAGATTATGATATTACAATAAAAACACAAGCAGTTAAATATAAAGCCAATTTACTTTCTAATATTGAGATTAAACAGTCCGATTAATAACCAGTTGAAAATGGTGTCTGACTCAAAATGTCTTATTTCAATTAATCATCCTGTCCACTCTGTCAAAAATGATTTAAAAATTGTTTATTGAATATACTTTTCTCTGATATCTTTCCATTGGCGCTACGATTAGTTTCCTCCTTACTCCTTTGTTCAAATAATCAAATCCTTGTTGAAAGACGTTATCGACAACGATTTCCAATACGAATGCGGAAGCGAAAATTGAAGCTACGTATCTGGAATTTCTCTTGAAAAAGACTGGATTAATTACTCCTTACTGTTGTAGAATGTCTTTTGTAATGCCATTTGATGAAGAAAAAATTCTGGTGGCTTTTTTTCACGTCAAAATGGAGGTAGATGAATGTATAGTAGATTATCTACAGACTTGCTTGGACTTGAAACCAGATAACCCTATTCAGTTCGCGTCGGAGTTGTAGTCATATTTAACCATAGTTTTTTACATTACGCTCATTCTTCTCAGATTGTTTTCAAAGCAATAAACTATTTACAAAAAAAGGATGACTGGTTAGATAGTCTGGGAAGGGCTTTTGAAATACTATGCGATGGAGAGGAAGGAATATCGCAAAAACAATGTAAAAGCTTTTTCGAGTATTATTCCACGTACTTTTTGCTAACGCAAGTCGAACAGATTCAATTGGGGCGGCATTAAATACTCTTACGGAAAAATATATTGACCATGGGGAACTGGTTACATTTCCAGAATTTGAAACGTTAGTATTATACCACACGCACTTTTCAAGTAAATAGATTCTAACTAGATATCCTGGATCAATTAAACAAGGCTTTTGTTGGCCACCAACTCGTTACGATGCAGTGTATTGATGTTTGTTTTGACGCGTTGGATTTAAGAAATGAAACAAAGTTGACCAGAGGGATCTATAATGAACTGACTGATGCTTTTGCAAATACAAGATCATTGAATTTTATGGAAATTATTCAAAAAATAGAAAAAGTTATTTTAAAGATAGGCAGCAACTTTTAGGTTTATTCAAATCTCATTGGTTTTCTTGGACATACTAGAATTAATAAACTATTACGTTGGAAGGGAACAAACCAGTTTTGCCATTAAATGTACCAGTCCACCAACCAGGATCATCTCTTCCTGTAATGACGATAACATCTCCCACTTTGAATGACAATTCATCGGCCTCTGCTGCTTCATAGTTCTATATCAGTTAAAATTACATATAGTGCAGTACATCTTGGGACTTTCTTTGCAGGAGGAGGTGGTGGTTTCTTCTTTGCTGCAGCAGCACTTGCCAATGAATTTTGACTACTTGCTAAAGGTTGACTTCCCCCTAACGGTTGACTACCGCCCAATGGTTGGCTTCCACCTAAAGGCTGGTTAGCCAAATTATTTCGAGAGTTGTTGACCGAGTTTGCTTGCAAGTTTGGAATTTTGGGTTGATTACTTTGAGTATTTTGGCTAATATTTAGATTTTGAATTTTTGGGGCTTGGTACGAGGTAGTGGTCTTTGCTTTAGTGAACAGTGATTTTTGATTTGGTCGGGAGTCTTTTGGCAATCCGGTTGGTACTCTGATTTCTGTAGTTTTACCATTATTCTTGAATGTTGGGAACTTTACACTTTGATCGGAAATGAATTTCAGTTCACAAGTGCCACCACGTTGCCATGTAGTCTTTTTAACCGTATAAGCAATTGTGTCTGTAAAGGAAATATTCAATTGTTTTCCAGTGGTCAGTGTATAGTTTTCTTTCAGAACAGTAATCAATTCAGTCTTTAGGACATTCTCGAAAACATTGTCAAAATCATCATTAATGTGAATGACAACATAATCATCACATTTTGTACTGACAGAGACACCAGACACAGAGGAGTAGGGGAGTTTACGCTTTACCGCTTTCACATACTTGCCTTTGTTTGGGCCTTTGTCGACCTTTTCAGCTCCAATAATGAACAAATGCTTGTCAGTAAGAATGATTTCTCTCTGGCTAGGTTTAAAACTACGGTCATATTTAGTGATTGCATCGGAAAATAGCGTCTTTTCATGTTTGTTGTCTAGTTAAATAAAACATACCAATTAATGCCTTCAAGATTGGGTTATCCAATACATTCAAGTAATCACCCAAAAATTCTCTGTTAATAGAGAAACGCTTTCTTTCCTTATTGTTGACCATAACATCTGCAGCCTTTTTGCGCATTTCCAAAAAGTATTTTCTAGATTTCCATCTTCTATAAGCACGTTGGATAGTTTTGGCATAAGTGTGGTACTTACGGTCTCTGGATTCTTCAAGCAAAAAGAGGGATTCCGGAGATTTGATAAAGACTTTTTGGCTACCGAGTTGCCATTCTTTAGCATCAATACTGACGCTTTGCATAATAAGCCCAACCCCATCTTGAAGTCTGCCATTGAAATTTGGAAAAGTTTCTTTTGTAAGGATTGCGAACCGCTTTAAAAACTTTTCAAATGTATTTCTGTAGCAGAACCCAGCACGACTAAATTAATGGTTATTACCGAACTTTGATATTTTCCTTCAAGTTCAGGTAGCGAACTTGATGCTCGACACGCTTTTCATCCCAATCTTTAGGACGTTTTGTTTCGTTTGGCTTAATACATCTCACGTAACTCGGGGTACACTTCATCAAAGTAGTTACTAGTTCATTTGACTGATTTCTAATTTTAAATGATACGGTGGTAGGACGTTTCTTGTCGCTTTCATCAATAACATCTGGGAATAACGCCAAAAGGAATCGGCTACATTAAAAAAAGTTACTCGGACGTTGACTGAACCAGTTGAATCAAATCCTTGAACAGCGTGTCTTTGTTGGCTTCGGTGAACCCATCGGCATCATATGTTACAGAGCCAGCATAGTGTTGAATCAAGAATTGTTGCTGCATTCCTTTGAAATGCTTATGACTACCAACTGCACCTTGCAGCTTTTGCAAGAAGGTATTGTCAGCACCTTCTGTTACGGCATGCATGGTAGAGCACACATCATCAAGAATAGCCATAACACCAGGAGGACGCTAATATTATCACCAAGTTTACTTTAGATTCAATCAAATCCACTACAATTTGATTGTTGAAATATTCGATAGGTGTCCAAGCAATTCCTTCTCGTTTGTATTCTTCTTGCTCACTCTTCAAAGTCAATTCAATAAAAATTTGCTGCAGTTTTTCGTTTACATAGTTGATACAGAATTGTTCAAATCCATTTTTGTGGAAAATCTAAATTAACAAAAGCATACTTCGAAGCCGAAAATATCCAGTACACCCAAGCAAAGAATTTGAGATTCTCTAAGTGTTTTTGCCAAGTTTGACATGGCACTATTGACGGCTTGAACAATCCAGTCAAACAGCCTTGTATACAATGCTTTTGCTAACGCGTCTCTTGTTCCCTTTGCTTGTTCTACATTCAAAGGGACATTATAAGAAGATCCTCTCTTTCCAAATCCAGTGCTAATAAATCTGGATAGCAACTTTTGTTTCAAATCCTCTTCTTTGATTCCAAGGAGGTATGCTGGGAACGCCAATGCTTGTTCATCTCTCAAAATTGCTTTAACTCCATCTTCTCCTTCAATAAAATCAATATTCCCCAAATGCAATATTCCACAAACTATACGAAAGATTGCCTGTTTTTCTGCTGGGGTAATTTGACAAATATCCATTGCTCTTGACATGTCCCTGTATTCTTCCGCATCGTTGATACCATCAGCGTTATATTCACCAGAACAGGCTAAATAATTGAAATATGAAGGTTCTGTTAGGCCCAACTGTTCCTTCATCTCGGCATCTGCACCTCGACACAAGTAGTAAAAAACGTGAAAGTTTCTCTCTCCTTTTCCAGGGCCAACAACTCTACTCTACCATTAACCTCTAGATACCTTTTCCAACAAGAAATTTGAAATCTTTCCACCCATTGGTGAGCCGCTTTTGCTAAAGTTGATTTCAAAATATTTCCCAAATCTTGATGAATTGTTATTTCGTAAAGTTTTCGCATTACCAAATCCTTCCAACAGAGGATTTGATTCTAGGATAATGTTTTTCACTGCTTCTACAACATTCGCAGTTGCAGCACCTCCCTTGGAACTGACATCAGAGATATAGTTCATAATCAACTTTGCGGACTCAGTTTTACCTTTCATAAGCAATACTTACCAGCACCAGATTCACCGCTGATAATGACACACTGATTTTCTTCATCCACAATCATATTGTTGAACATCCTGTCTGCAACAGCGTAGATGTGAGGAGGATGCTCATACGCAGCACTTCCGTGATACATCTCGATTTCCTTTTCTGTAAAGTAAGGAAGCTTCTTGTACGGGTTGACGGCGACCAACGTTGGGCCTGGATAAGCGTAAATTACCGATATAAGTAAACATTAAATCGGCGTTAATGCGCTTCTTCAAGTTGTCTGTGATTTGATCTTCGGTGACTTTCGATAACAGCACCATATCTTCTATTCCCTATGGTCAAAGGAATTTACATTTTGTGCTTGGTTTTTGGATTGCCATGCAAACGACATCTCTTTGCAACTTTTTGTCAAACCAAATGAGCGAAAAGGAATCCGAGCTGAAATTCAAGTTCCATGAAAATTACTTTAAATTGAACCTGTCGCTATTGCCCACGCATTACCAATCGACTGATTCGTCCCGGCTTACGTTGGTTTACTTTTGCCTATCAGCGATGGACCTGCTGTCGATAAAACAGGAAACAAACGCAGACTGGATATTAAACCAACTAATTGAAAGTGATGTAGAATATGGATTCAGAGGAGGTCCGTTCATGGGTCATTTATGGGGAAGCAAAGAGCCAATCAACGAATATGACCAGGTACATTTAGCCATGACCTATACTGGATTATTAAGCCTGATGGTTCTCGATCAAGGTAAATTTTACTTATGCAGGCTTGGATAAAATCAACCCTAAAAAACTAACAGCGTACATGTCAAAGTTTCAAAAAGAGGATGGAAGCTTCTCCCCCACAATCGATAGTACAGAGAGCGATATGCGGTTTCTATTCTGTGCGTGTGCAATCAGCTACATTTTAAATGATTGGAGCGGAATTAATATTGAGAAAGCTCTAAATTTCATCAAACAAAGTCAGAATTATGATGGTGCATTTGGATGCGCTCCAGATAACGAATCTCATGGTGGATCCACTTATTGCGCAGTTGCCGCTCTCGCCTTAATGGGGAAATTGGATACCGTAAAACAGGATAAATTGTAAGTGAATATTCATTTAGAATACATTGGTTAATACATCGCCAGGATGAAGGGTTCCATGGTAGAATCAATAAGCCAGATGACACATGTTATGCATATTGGATTGGTGGATCTTTGAAAATGCTGGGGGCATATCAATTTGTAGATGTTGAAAGGCTTGAAAAATTCCTAAATTCCACTCTTGGGTTAAGAGGTGGATATGGTAAAAATGATCCAAAATATCCAGATGTAATGCATTCTTACATGGGATTGGTTGGGCTAGCAATTGCTGGAAAGTATGATTTAAAGCCTTTCCATGTTGCTCTGGGTGTTTCAATCGATGCAGTAGAAAAGGCAAAGTTGAATGGATTTTGCAGCGCCTATCAAAAAATAAATTAATCGCACAGTATGTTTATTCAATTTTGAAGGTCAGGTAGATTGTAATATAGTTGAAGAGAATCTGGATTGGCCAAAGAAGTAGACGGCTTCACAGTTTGTCCAGATATAATCTTTTTAATTGCAACTTCGACTTTCTTTCCTGTTAGAGTATAAGGAATATCAGCTATAGGTAAAATCTTGGCTGGAACATGTCGCACGGAGAGCAGCGATCGGATGGTGGATTTAATTCTTAGTACTAAATCTTCAGTGAATTCCTGGCCTTCAGCCATCTTGCAGAAAAGGATCACTCTTTCATCGTCACCCTGCTTCTGGCCAACAGCAACTGAATCAGCAACTTCATGGAATTGAACCATAATATTATACAATTCAGCGCTGCCAAATCTGACACCATTAGGGTTTAACGTTCCGTCACTGAGTTAATAGTGTGATACCTTCTTCCTAGCATCACAATTCCACCTGTAGCAGAGTTGATAGTCAGGAAATCGCCGTGGTACCATACACCATTAACTTGGTTGAAATAAGCGCCTTGGTATTTTTCTCCCTTTGGATCATTCCAGAAATATACTGGCATCGCAGGGAATGGCTTTGTGCATACTAGGTCCCCTGGTATATCATAAACTGGCTTTCCATGGTCTAATTTAACCAAAACTTACCATCCCAGGCTTCCACAGCCATTCCAAGACATCTACATTGGATCTCTCCTTTGTATACGGGCAAATCAACATTGTGTCCAGCGAAAAGAGAGCAAATGTCAGTACCTCCGGTAATAGAGCCCACCAAAACATCATTTTTAATTGACGCATAAATAAAATCGTAGCTCTCTGGTTTCAATGGCGACCCAGTTGAATAGATGGAATGAATTGTTTCAACATTGTACTTTTTGTTTGGATGGAAACGAGCTTCTTGCAAAGCTTGAAAGTACTTTGCTGATGCACCAAAAGCAGTAATACTAAATTAAATACATATATACCCCAATTGTTCTGTAAGTTCCCAAAGTCTTGATGGTGCGGGTTTGAATGGACTTCCATCATAGGTCACAATAGTTGCACCAGCTACCGTTAGGATATATTTTACCAGCTAAACCACTGAGAAGCCAATTCCACATCATCCAACCAGCAGTGGTGTAATAGAAAAGCACGTCCTTTTCAGTTAGTCCTCCGTGAATAACATGCTCCTTCAAATGTTGAATCAAAATACCACCATGAGAATGAACAATACACTTTGGTACACCAGTAGTTCCAGAGCTGTATAAGATGGCTAACGGATGATCAAATGGAACTTGTTCAAACACAGGTTCTTGGTCAGGAAAATCAGCCAAAAAGTCATCCATTGTGACAGCTTTTGAGATGTCAGAGACATCTACTTTTTCAACGAATGGAATGATCACGACTTTTTCCAAAGTGCTCAATCCATTCACTATTCCTTTTAATTTTGCCAAGTTGTCGTGCTGCTTGCCATTGTATATGACACCTTCAACTGACACTAATATTTTTGGTGAAATTTGAGTGAATCTATCCAACACGCCCTAATATTAAGCAGTAGTACCATTTCCCCAAAATCTGGAGAAGCTGATGACCAGATTGCACCAACTGCGGCGGCTGCCAACATGAAAGCAACCTTTGTTAAGCTGAAATTACAGATTCCGGACAATTAGGAACGTAGCCACAAATGCGATCGCCAGCCTTTATCCCAGAAGATCTAAAGGCAGCTGAAATTCTTCCAACCAAATTGGCCAATTCTTTGAAAGTCAACTTTTTCATTTTGTCAGTTTCGCCTACTCCAACGATGGCAACCGAATCGTCTCGCTTTGGTAACAAGTTTTCCGCATAGTTTAATCGTGCCCCTTCGAACCACTTTGGGATTTTATCAATGGAAAGGGATTCATCTATCACGCTATCAAACGGTTTGGAGCTCTTTACTTTGCAAAATTCCCAAACAGATTCCCAAAAGGAAGCGATGTTGTCAATGGAAAACTTGTACAATTCATCATAGTTGCCTATCATTAGAGCAGGTTACTAAGGCTAAGGTTGTATTTTTGGTTGATGTAAGATTGGAAAGACTTTATCGAATTGGTTTTGGCAGTTGGCTTCCACAGTTGAATATTTTGAGCAGTCATACAAAAAAAGTAAAAGGTGGAGGTGCCTGTAACATTTCATGTCACACAACGAACCATCTGATTTCATTTAAAAGATAAAAATAGAAGTTTAATTACAGCAAGGAATCCATTCAAAAAATGAAAGTGTTTCTACACTTTGAATCATGCAAAATGAAAGATTGCTCGAGAACCTAAGTGGAGAAATGGCAATACGGTATGAGTGTTATTCCATATAAAGCGGATAAGCCAAAGACCTACACTAGCATGCGCATCCAGCATTCGCGGTTTTGTTTCTCAAGGTTGTAAGGATGGGTAATCCAGCAGCTCATTTAGGAATCCTCATTCCTTTCGTAGCTTATCCGTGTAAGTCGACGAATAAAGGCCCACACTAGCATGCGCATCCAGCCTTCGCGGTTTTGTTTCTCAAGATTGTAAGGATGGGTAATCCAGCGGCTCGTTTAGGAATCCTCATTCCTTTCGTTACTTTGCCACTCTTTTTCTTCCAAAAGCGCAAGTGACGCAATCCAATGTCGCAGTTAGTACTCACCGATATCCAGGACCCAAAGACTGGAAAAACGTATTATATCAATATTAAGAACGGCGAGTGTTTTTCTACGCTTCCTTCAACGGCGATTTTGTAATTTACCGCTAATGCAGAAACCCAAAGGATCAGAATGTAGACGAATGGTGGGAACTGTTCGATAAGAAGCGAAATTTAGTAATTTAAATGTAATGTGCAGCCATACTTTTATAATTCGAGGACAAAGACGAGTGAGTGGACTCCACCTACGTCGGGGATAATTATTCCGGTAATATGATTTATTAACCATAGCTACGAGCTATTCAGGTTTATCAAAGTACTAATATTCAGAATATGTCATCCGGAAATAGGGAAGATGCATCCACAACACCTAGATCTTCGGTAAATTCCTATCTCCCTTCACCTCCTAAAAACGACGAGTTGAATACTGCAACGTTTAAAACAACAATATTATCAACCGGTTCGTCACCGCAGAATTCTTATGTTGATAAAGCTACGATTAGCACTCCTTTATTGTCTGTCGACAATTTATCCAGCTCTGCACCAAATCTTCACTCTCAGTTTGCAAAGATATCGGCCCCAGTGCTAAACAAAGGTGTTTGCAAGTTAATTTAAGAAGCGGCAGAAGCAATGAATCCATTCAGTCAAGCAAATTTGGCGAAGACACAAGCTCTTAGTTTACCAGCTTTAAACGAAAAGCGACAGTTGCCCGCAGATTTGAAAAACGATATTACCCAATTCAAAATTGATGGATATGCAAAAAAGTATTTTGCAACACATCGAAAAGGACTGTTTAGGAGAAAAGTCCCAGTTCAAAAGATGTTGGTTTACCAAAAAGTATTAGAAATTTAAAAATAGGACACAATTAATGGTCCGCTTTTGCAACTAGCGCCAACCCTCAACAAGGATGCAGTGAAATGCTTCAAGTTGCTGCAGAAAATCCTCCAAGCAAAGGGAGAATTGATTGATTCATTTTCCGAAATCCAAGCACTTTTGGAGAAAGGGATTCGAACTGGTAGTCTAAGAGACGAAATATTTGTTCAAATGTGCAAACAGTTGAGCCAGAATCCAAAGCCGTAAGCAATTTTTTACCTTAGCGAACAAGTTAAAAGAGGTTGGCAAATGATGAATGTCTTGACTTCAACTTTTCCTCCTTCAAAGAATCTGGAAAACTATTTGAAACAGTTCATTGAAGATAATTTTAATCTGGATAGTGAGGGAGGATTTCTAGACACAGTTATCAGAAGCGCTGCTGCTTCTTTGGCTAGAACATGCAAAACAGGACCCAGAGGAAGAACTATGACCCATGCAGAGCTTGAGCAAGTTCTTCAAGCGCCTTTCAAGAATTCTGTATTCGGAGATACTTTGGAAAGAATAATGGAACGACAAGCAGCAGAATACAATGATGAAATACCTCGAATTCTCCGTAGTCTAGTTCAAACTATCATTAGATTGGAAGGCCAAAAGTCGGAGGGGATATTCAGGGTTCCAGGAGATGCAGAAGGAGTCAGTGATTTGCGTTGCAGGATTGACAAAAATGATTATGATTTCAGCCATCTTACTGGTACATTATACTTGAATTAGATCCAAATATTCCAAGTTCATTGTTGAAATTATGGCTCAGAGAACTAGCTGACCCATTGATACCTGCAGAATTCTATGCCCATTGTATTGCGGTTGGCCAGTTAATGGATGATGAAAGCCGTAGATCGGAAGCATTGTCCAGGGCCAAAGAAATCATAAACAGTCTACCGGCTATAAATGGCACAGTGTGTAAATTTATGATTGATTTCCTAAAAGTAAGTATTTCTAACGGTAGATGGTAGCAGATCCAGCAAACCAACCGCTCACCCGAATGTCCGCAGCAAATATTGCGATGGTTTTTGCACCAAACTTTCTTCGATGTCCTTCTGACAATCCTGTGGTTATCTTTGAAAACACAAAGTAGCTAGCTTTAATGTTAGGTTTGAACAAGCATTCCTGAAACTTTTAATTACTTCCTAATTGAGTCGCTTGTGTATTATATCGTGAACAAAATATAATTCAGATTTAGTCCTTTATTAAGCCTTTATGGATTTTTTTGAAATTTTTGGAGCCATAGTAGACTAGAATGAGTATCAAGTACCTTTAGTGGAGACTTTTGCATTGAAGCTCGTTTTGGGCTAGGCTTGGATTTGGTTGCATAAGCACCCTTTGTGCTGACAGTTGGTACTGCTACTCGTCTTTTTTGAGCGATACCCTATTTTTAGTTTTGATTACAGCAGATCCACTCTGGCTAGTGACATCTTGAACCAATAGGAAGAAACCTACGTCTGGGTCGTGATGAGGATAACAGATTCTGGATATAAGCTGCAGCGCATCTTGGAATTGATCAAAATTAATGAAAGAATCTTTCTTGAATCTCGCTTCGTTAAAAGCATCCTGCAGATCTTTTCTTGTAACTTGGCTATGCTTGCTGGAAACACATGCCCAAAAATTGAGGAAATTGGTTTCTACAATCAACCAATAAATACCATTTTGAGCAACTGTCTGTTTTGCAGGAGCACCAGCAATCGAAACTGAGCATTCAGAGCCAAATTTTTCAAATATCTCAAGCAATTGAGTGATATCCATTGTCTGGAAAAGATAAATTTTTCTAGGTCATGCAGTGGATGAACAATGAGAGTGGATGCTCTTCCATTGCGTTTAATGAATCTGTCAAAGTAGAGTTTTCATCTTTTAACGCGAAATGGCTTATAGGATGACAGAGTATCAGCGAAAATGTCCTGAAAACGTGCGGGCATTAATCGACGCAGCGAAAAATACTCGATTATACGTATTGCAAGAGTTGGGTCCCATGGCATTCATTGTTGCGGACGAAACGAATTCAAAGAAATTCAAAGTCTCGTTGGGTCAAGTTCATTCATGCTCATGTTCCAAATCCAGCTGTTGCATTCATACTGTACAGAGCATTAATGATAGATATGGATTTTGTTGAAGCTATTTCAAGTAAATCCAAATAGTGAAATTTTATACCAGACTTCTTTGGTGGATAGGGAAATTGATGAAATCCTTGGGGGAAGACATCGGAAGGTACAGAAGACTAATCCAGAAGCCTGTCATAATTGAAAAACAAGAAGAAACCAAAGAGGTTATTGACAATGGAAAGGCAAAACAACGCCCTGTGGAAAGTGGTGATATTTGCCCAATCTGCCAGGATGATTTGATAAGCAATGTACCAGAAATGAAAATAACATATTGCAGGAACTCCTGTGGTAATAATATTCACGTGAAGTGTATAAAGATTCTCTTGAACCATACAAAGTCGCTTGGGTCCACAGATATCAAATGTCCGGTACAATACTACTGATTTTAGCTTTGTCGAGAGTCTTTTGGATCAATATCAGAGGTAGAAAAGCAAATAGCTGAATCGCAAACGACAAAGGAGCCTGATACGAGAAAGCCAGATTTCTCACATTTTGGGTTCTCTTGTAAACAATGTTCGACAGGTCCGATTAAAGGAAGACTACACAGGTTCTTTTATTTAATATCAGGTGTAAGAGTTGTGTTAATATGTCTCTATGTGATGTTTGTTTTAAGGATGGATGTCACCCGTAGTTGAATTCTAATCATAGAGAACACGCTTTTGAATACCGGAATCGATCCACTTCAAAATGGAGAGACTCAACTAGGTCTTTGCAACCCACATTACCGTCTGCATTAATCCAAGATATTCAGAATCGCGAATTGACAGGTGAAGATTACCAAACTTTGCTCACTCTCGATGGCGGGATGCAAACACAAGGAAGTATACCGCTGCATGTGATAAACTCATTCCCAGTGATTAAACTATGTAATAGTGCAGATAGAACTCGATTGAGGCTGGATAAATCTTCTAAATGTGCTGTTTGCGCATCCAAAATTGGATATGGGGAGTTAGCCAGGCAAATACCTTGTGGCCATGGATTTCACCAGAGTTGTATTGATCGCTGGTTATTGCATAGCAGGGCGAATTGTCCGACTTGTGGAAGTGCTGCATATTACTCGGTTGAAGATGAAGAAGCTGACCAACCTCCACAGTTAAATGCCTCTAGTTATCTTGCTTCAACTGCAAACTCAAACAATATCGCTAGAAAGAAACGAAGGGAAAATAAAAAGAAGCAGATGCCTTCGACGCAGATCAGCAGTATAACGGACAGTTTATCAATTATAGGTTCGAATGCAATATCTGATGCATCCAGTTTGAACCCTCGATGTGTTCCAGCAGCCGCAGAATCAGATCAAATGCCAAAATCAAAGACTGGCACTCGTTCTAATACCAAGTGCCATAAAAAGGACCCAAGGAAACAATCAAGCTTGAAGGGTAAGAAAACGCTGGGCTTGCCACCGATTACTGTTGCGAAAAGAATAGAAAAGAAGGAGATAAACCTGCTGATAGACTCTACAAAGCTATTATTAATATAATTCATTTATAACTACATCTTATCTTTGCTTGATTTGGTTAAAGGAGATCATAGTTATGAATCCTAATATCCTCCAGATAACCCCAATAACGCCCATCATGGCAAAATCAAAGGATGTTTGCCCAATCTGGTATCCATAAACATTGCTGAGGGAAATGTTGTAGATATTTTGGTAAGGAGCAATGGATTCCGTCAACAGAGCTTCTGTGCCCCACTAGAAATTAGATTCATCTACCATGTTGTAAGAAGTGTAAACTAGGAATAATAAACCAGAGCTTTTCATACTATTCACGGATGGCCCAACTCCATTCAGTACTGAAAACCCTAGAGCTATGAAAACTGCAACCAAAACAGAGTTTTTCGAGTTTACTGCAAAGGCACACAGTGAACCTATTCCAAATACTCCAAAAAATGTGAGAAATATCATTGTTAAATGATCTGAAAATTTCATTAGAGGTCTTGCCACAATGTAAATGCTTGTAGTGTAGTGCAAGCTCATTAGAAAAATCAAATAAACAGACGCCAATGATTTCCCCTACTTTAAATAATTAATACAATGAAATATGCTATTCTGGAATGACCCGAAGAAGCGTTTCTCCAATAAATCGGCTTTTCCAAACCAAATACATTCACACCTGCAGCCGATCCAGCGAGAGCAGATGAAAACCCAATTGAAAGTCCAAATTGGGGGATTTTCCATAAAATTGGTGAACTAGGTAGGAACAAGAACAAAAATTGATATAATCCCACAAAGGAATCATACTTTGGATCCAAGGATAGCCCAACAATTGTTCCGCAAATGATACTAACAAATATCGAAATATAGAACGAGGAAGGGTTCCGAAATATTTGCAGTACGGACAAGTTATGGCAATGGTAGATTTGTTTTAGAATTGATGCCCCTTTAATTCGAATTAAATTGGCAGCCAGAATATGAAAACTTTGATAATACTGCTGATCATTCACCAATGATGGTCTGATTCCTGGGATGGAATCTGAATTTAACTGAAAAGACAATTCCATTGAATTATTGGAATTCAACTCTAACTGGGAGGTGCTTGAAATAGCCTGCAAAGAGTAGTTTGCCCAATATTCAGCCAATTCGTCTGGAGAATATTCCCCAACTGTGTTGGTTCCACGATTGCTTAATATATCCAAGAGTATATCAGCTTCGTTCACACCTTCAGGAAACTAATATCAATTAAAAATCACTGTGTATCCCAATTGTGAAAAATAAGGAAGGATATCCTTTGTATGCCCTAAAAATGCTGTCTTTCCTCCAGGGACTATCAAGAAAGTATCGTCAAATCTAAATAAATCACAGGGTACTTGTGAAACACTGAAGTTCGAGGCTGATGTATCACGGCTACCACGGTGATCCCCATTTTGGAAATTCTAGAAAGAATATCTACGACTTCCAAAGCGCCAACAGAGTCCAAACTATGTTAATTCAAGTATACCCTGAAGTCGGTTCATCAAGAAAGAGGCATAGGGGAATTGAAACCAGTTCGATTCCAATATTTACTCTTTTCCTTTGGCCCCCAGAAATACCTCTAGTTGCTTCATCTCCTACTATTGAATCAGAAACATTTGTCAAGCTTCATTATTTATCATTTACTTTAGGATTTCTATTATGCCATCAACGTGCTTTTCAATCTCGGATGGTTTCCAAGAACCAGGCAGTCTAATCCGTGCTGAATACAACAGATTCTCTCTCACAGTCAGATTTCGATGCATCACATCCTCTTGCGGAACAAAGCCAATTAATTTTTTGTATTTGTACACTTCAATTTCTTTTCCAGAAATGAACAACTGCCCTCCTGTCCTTTGAACTTTGCCGCACAGTACATTCATGAAAGTGGTTTCTACAATAAATCAGCTGGTACTTCCACTCCCACTGGGTCCCATAATGGCAGTCATCTTTCCAGCCCTAATGTAACCACTCACCCCTTTCAAAACCTGTTTTCCAGTTTTCAATTGTAGCTCCAAGTTTTCCATCCTAAAGTCCCATCTAATCGTGGATCCCTGTAGAAGCTTTTCAAAAGAATGCTCAAAGTTTTTGTTCACATCACCTAAATTTAACATGGTTTTTCCAAGCTGCTTCTTCCTCCTCCTTGACGCCTGCTTTCGCCTATACATGCAAAAGGACAGCACTGCAAGCAAATCAAATGCAGCGCATAGTATTAGCCCACCATATGCAAACTGGGAAGAAGAACCTGGTGGACAGTAAGAGAACAGCTCACAGCTATATTTAAAAACATATTACGGTTTAGGTTTGATTGTTCCCGTTGGGCAATAATGGCTATTTGGGCTGAGGTTAAAACAAATATACCATACTTGAATATCCAATGGTGTTGAACAATAGTATCCTCTTGGGCAAACTATTGGCTCATAAATTCCTTGAGCTCCTAATACACCATCCGTACATGGATACCCTAGTGCCCGCTGTCTTGCGCAGGAATTAGAAGGAGGGCAAAGCACTGGATAGGTTGCTTGGTTATTCAAAAGAGTATTTGGGCAGTAAAACTAGCTTAATCGCTTGGCATACCCCATCTTGGCACAGCGGTATCGGAAATAACTTTTCACCTGTGCTATGAGCGTAGTAGCAGGTTGACATTTTTGATTGACGCGTTAATGGGAAATTGTTACTTTGACAACTCTACAAACGGCATTCAATTGGGTGATACGCCAGAATGTATGGAAGGGTTCTATTGCCCTAATACGGTAGCGAATGACAGCTCAACCATCCCAGTGTACTGTCCACCTTCGGTGGAGTGCCTTATAATGAGACTACTCGGCGTTCCATGCTATGATGGAAGAAATGGAAGTCAGGGGATTTACGAACCTATCGTTTGCAGAATGGGATGTAATTACGCAACTTATTTAGACTATTGCCCAACACCTAAAGAGATTTACAAATGTCCAGAAAACCACTATTGCCTAACTGGCACAGTTAATCCAATTCAATGCGACTATCTGTCGTACTGCCCAGAAGGGGCAATTTATCAACGACCTTATTACGGCCTTGTAATATGCCTAGTAATTGATATTATACTTGTAATTATCAATATGAAATTCAAGAAAGTACACCACAAAATAGCGAATCACAATTGCAAAAAAGTCAAGGATGTCAAAGGGGAGATTCAAAGAGAGTATGAACGCAACTACCAAAATTTGAATATCAAATTGGATTTCAAAATGGAAGGTTTAGGGCTGGAGCTATCTGATGGCAATAAAGTACTGCATGATATATCGGGGTATATAAGAGCAGCAAAAATTACTGCTATTATGGGTCCTAGCGGATCTGGCAGTAAACATCGCTAATTTAGAAACTACATTTTTAAATGTTCTTTCAGGAAGGGTGAAAAGAACTTGCGGGAGATTATACATCAGCGGTAAAGAGATGGAAATGGAGAGTTTCAAAAATTTTATCGGGTTTGTACCTCAAGAGGATGTTATGCATCGGGATATGACAGTACGGGAAAATATTGCCTATTCTGCGAAAATTAAACTCCCTCTGAACTGGAACGAAAGGGAAGTTGATAATCTAGTGGAAAACATCCTTGAACTTTTAAAGTAATATTAAATTTACAAGGTTGTCCCACATAGCCCACTCTATTGTTGGTGATGAGACTACGAGAGGTATTTCCGGTGGCCAAAGAAAAAGAGTAAATATTGGAATGGAACTAGTTTCTACCCCATTGTGTTTATTTCTTGATGAACCAACGTCGGGACTAGA
Source organism: Boothiomyces macroporosus (assembly GCA_027604185.1). Lineage (NCBI taxonomy): Eukaryota > Fungi > Chytridiomycota > Chytridiomycetes > Rhizophydiales > Terramycetaceae > Boothiomyces > Boothiomyces macroporosus. The sequence goes on from JADGKB010000053.1 coordinate 56,757, forward strand.
TGCGACAAGTGCACTTGAATTGATGGAAATATTGGCAGAGTTGACAAAGATTGGGTTAACAATTGTAGCGGTTATACATCAACCGAGGACCGAAATCTTCCACAAGTATTCAATATTTAACTAGATTTGACGAATGTCTTTTAATAGTACCTGGAGGCAAGACTGCGTACCTTGGGCCAACAAAAGACGTGAAACCATATTTTGTATCGCTTGGATTTCAGGTACTATCGAATTGAATCTAGTTCCCTTTAGGAATAAACGAAGCTGATATTTTGATGGAAATTTTGGGAAATAGAGGAGTGAGAGATAAACCCTACAATTATGAGGACTTGTGTGTATATTGGATAGAGAATACAACGAATTCTTGTGGACCTGGTGAATGCGAACGCTTGTCTGTGTGCTCATCACCCAAAAGACACTCTCTTGTTCAAGATCAAGCTTTATATTCCCAATTTCACTCCTTTGCAAAACAGTTCAACAAAAACACTTTGTCCTTCCAACAGTTTTACCACTGCCACATTTTCAGCATTAAAAAGCAGCTCCGGAATATATCTTCGTTATTTCTAGAGATTTTTGTATCATCTGCCTGTGCGGCAATCATTGGTGCTCAGGGCAATACATCCTACGACAAGTATATTGGCCTGTACAAGGGTAACTTTGTAAATCTACCCAGCCCGATAATACTATGGGGGACTCCAGTGGTATTTCAAGCAGTCGGGATGGCGATAGCCATTGCAGCAGCGGTACCAGTACCTCTCTTTAATTCAGGGAATTGCAATCTTTGGCTATGAAACCCCCATAGCAACTAGATACTTTGACTCTGGCCATTCAATAAGTCTATATTTCTTTGGAAAGATTACCTCGTCATTCTACAGAATTATAGTATGCAGCTTTCATTTTACTTCGGTTTTGGTGGTTCTATCCCCAACTACAAGGGCTTTCTTTACTCAGTGGATTATTCACCTGTTGTTGTACTTTGGAGTGTACGGAATCTCTCATTTTTGTTCCGTGGTTACTTCTGCAGACAAGGCAAACGTCCTGGCTACATGTATTGCTCTAGTTTCATCAATGTTCTGCGGCTATGGACCAACTTTAGCTCAAGTTAAAGACGCTGGTGTTTATTTCTTTTGGTGCCTACAGTTTAACATGTGGGGTGCAGAAGCTCAGAGTACTTTGTTTTAATAGTAGTTTCCGAGACTTATACTCAGTATGACTTGATCTATGACACAGAAACGAGTGCTTCGCAATACGGGTATGTAGTGAACCGGGTAGGTTTCGACCTTGCAATGATGCTGCTGCTTGGAATTGGTTGGAGACTCGCGACTATTATAGCGTTACGTTACACTTATTGGAAAAAAAGGCATTGAATAAACATTAAAATTATATTTTGAGTTTGTTTTTGGCTGTATAATCGAGCAGGATATCAGTATCTGTGGGGTAAAATGTTTTTCGTAAACTATGATTAATTAGTACTTACTATTCTAAAAGTAGATCTGGTATGATGCAGAACGGCGGCAGTAGTACAATAAGTAGATAATACGCTGGGAGGGAGTGCAATATGATGGCAGTGTTGCTATCCGAGTAGAAGAAGTAATCCAGCAAGAACAAACAAAACATGAGTCCAACATTCAATACATAACTAGCAATTAACCCGAATGCAGTGAACCAAATCCAAAACTTTGAGATGATGGCCATTTTGAATAAAACTACTAGTAGCATGGGGGTAGAGAATAGGTAGCACTGTACCCAGTATCCAGTTGAACGTCCTTGATCATCCAAAGCACCTTCAGAATTTAATAAATATACAGAAACAAAAATAATTACCGGATGAATCATGGACATGACAAACCACCTTGCAATGTGAGCATAATTCCAATACAGACCGTTCTTGACTTCCTTGTATATCTGTGGATTATCTTCAATAACTTTTTCAGGCAAATCTCTTTCAAACAAACCATACATAAACGGCGGCAAAGAGGTAAATATAACGTTGAAAGCAGTCAAAAACAACTCTTCATACACGATTTGACCAGACCAAGCACTGAAGAATCCAAAGTACAATTGAATACTGATAAATACAAAGTTCTTGTAGAATGAATAAAGAATCAAATTGGCCATTCTTAGATAATTGAATCGACCGTGAATTGTCAAGAGCCTCTCCAGGAATCTAAATTCTCCAAACGCATAGTCTGCTGCTCGCACAGCTTGAGTTCCTTCTTTACCCATAATACCAATTCCAATGTGGGCTTCTTGAATCATGGACACGTCGTTTGCACCATCACCAATTGCAAGTGTAATGGAGGTCTTTAAAGACTTGCGTACCAACCGAACAACAAGTGATTTTTGAAGTGGAGTCACTCTGGAGCAAATAACGGTTTTGCACCTCTTTCCAATGGTTAGAAATTTGCTTTTGCTCTTTTCAGCACCTGCAAATACGTTTGAAAGCACTTGGCCGTCAACTACCAGTGCATATATTTGAGTCTAGGTTAATTCAATATTTACCGACGGACCTGTTTGAATCTCTTGGAGAATTTTGTCCATTTCTTTTTCGCATTGTTCAGGTGAGCTAGCAGACAATATAAATAGTTTCATATCCCGGTTAATTAATCTCGACGACATGCCGATATTGATTGCAGTTTCTTGCTTGTCTCCAGTCAGCAACCACAGTTTTATATCAGCCTAAAATTAACCAAAAATACTTTTAATAAGTTCTCAATTGTTTCTGGCACTCTGTCTTGCAATTTATCTTCTATAGCTGTACAACCTAGTAACGTGAGTCCAGTTTCAACAATGTCAGATGCCTGTGCGATTTTTTCTTCTCGACCGTCCAAACTAATTTCCGCTTCATCATATTGCTTTTTGAAAAAATCAAATTCTTCTTCAGTCAAATCCCTGTACGCAATCACCAGTGTTCTCAAGCCAACGTTACTGAATTCAGTTAAAGACTCATTCGCTTTCTTTAACAACTCTGGATCATTCTTTTCAGGGTCCAATCGTGCCATCATAATATTGTCTGCGCCTTTACAATATAGTTTAATTCCTTCTGGTGACCTGATTATCGCCGACATTCGTTTACGCGTAGAATTGAATTCAATTATCGTGAGTATTTCAAAAGTCTCTTTTTTATCTCTGATTTCAACAGACATTGTTTGTTTTGTACGGTTGTAGAGCTTGTATTTGTTGCTCATGGCGGCCTCCAGCAAGGCAGTCTCATCAGGCGACTGACTTTCAAAAATCATCTTTCCAGTTTTTTCATCTATTGCTGGTATACATCCATGACATAGGGCTAAGGCTTTAAAGAAGTGATCCACGAAAAACTTTCTTTTTTCTGTTGTTGCATTCTAAATTAGCGCTTTTTTACTAGATATAATTCAACTGCAGTCCCTGGATTCTTCATTTCATCAACGACTTCTCCATCTATAAAAAACTGGGCCATTTCCATCACATTTTGTGTTAATGTTCCAGTCTTGTCAGAGAATATGTAATCAACACAACCCAAATCTTCATTCAAATTACTGTTGTTTGCTCTCATTGGAATATAAGATACAGTCCCATCAATATTTGTTCTTTTGGATTGCATTTTTGGATCCCAAACCATATAAGTGGCTTGACCCAATTTCACCAACTCAATAGTGACAAAGAGGGAGATTGGAATTACATAGGTATATAGTGCAAAAAAGGAGATGATTGTACTCCACAAGTTCTAGGTTAATTGGAAGGATACAAATGTAGCACTGGAACTGGTAAGCCCGATATACCATTCAACTGCCAAATCTGTTGAAGGCCTAGTGTTTTGAATACCCAAGATGTACTGATAGTGCTGATATTCTAAAACAACACTGAGTACCAACAGCACAGCATTAAAAGCAAACGCAGCAAGTACAAGTAAATTCAGTTTCCGTTCTAATGAAGAAGTCTTGAGCTTTCCTCGCTTTAAATTTTTCATGATTTTAGTATTGCCACCACAATACAATACTATAGCATATACATAATCAGTATTTCGAAGCACAGATCCACGACACACTAAATTCAAGAGAGATAGCGGAGTGGTTTGGTTTTTTCCGTCATCCAAAGTAATTCTGCCCTCAAAAGATACAAGATTGTCATTTGGCTGTTCACATTGAATCAACCCACCAATTTTTGAAATAGATTCTGGGGAATTCCGATCTGAAGTTGTAGGAACAGTTGATTTACGCTTTAAATTCGTCTCACTGAATTAAAATATTTTACCCGTCCAATTCCGCAGTTTCAATAAAAGCAGTACCATCTTCGTAAGATGAAGATAGCAGAATCGCATCAACCTGAAACTTTGATCCTTTTTCAATATACACAATATCTCCCGGCTGTAGCTCTTGCGCTGAAATCGTCTTTTTCTGTCCATTTTCAATAACAATCACAGGAGTAGTATTCGCCATCTTGTCTGCTCTGTATCGGTTCTACATTAGTAAAAAGTACAAAATCCTCTATTGCTTCCTTGGCAGCAGAAAAAGCGAGAACAATCATCAGGGGAGCTATTTGAGTTGAAGCGCTAAAACTGCTGTATCCAGTAAGAACGGAAAGCGCACCCAAAAGGAAATAAATATTGTAAAAGCGTTTAAACTGGATTATTTATAGCGTACCTGCATAGCCAAGTTCAACGGTAGAAAAGTCAAGACAGTGTATTTAGTCGTCCGTATGTAGTTAGCTTTGTGTAGGTGCTTGTCTTTTGGAAACTTTACTTCGTAAGGGCCTTTCGGCTCTTTACGCATCCGCAACAAGTTTCCAAGTTCTTTTCGAAAGTTCTTTTTCTCTTTAATTTGTATTTCCGATGGTCTTTTCAGCACTTGTAGTTCAACATTTTCAACCATTTGATTTTTGTACGCTGGCGGTGGAGGAGAAATATTGTCACCCATTTTTTTCCAAATAGGATTGTGTTGATATGGTGGTGGATTAATGTTGAAAGTCTTAAATTTCTTTTGCTTGAAGCGTGGACTAAACGCCTAGTGTGGCGATTTGGTTGATTAAGTCCCATTAGTGACAAGCTTGAAATCCTTGATATCAGTGAATTGAACCTGAAAGAGAATCTCGGAATGAGGTTTATTATTGAAAATTATCCATAATTACTTATCCACCAGAAATTTTAACTTTTAAAATTATTATCTTTAGGCAGCATTGAGTTGATAGTTATGCGGCGTTGAGTTGACAGGTTACGGATTCTATTATGCAGGTGGTATTAAGATGGTGTGTTTCTATTAGTGCTGAATTAGCCACACCCAAGAATTAAAGCCACAAAAAAAAGAAATCAAGGGCTATATTAAAACTCGTCTTCAAATAAATCTTCTTCTGGATAATCACCAACATTTACAATATCAGGACGTAAAAACACACCATGCTTGTTGGGACAAGTAAAGTAAGACTTTCCCTCTACTGTACCATTGTGCTTCCCAACCGGTTCATCATACTGAACACCTTTATAAAATAGAAATTACCAACAAAATATCCGTGCTTGAAATCTACCAATCCAACATATTTAACCTCTCCTCTTTTTTCCATTCCATCCACTTCAACCATACATCGATCTCCTACTTTGATTTTCTCTGCTTCTTCTTTGAAATCCTTTATATTCTCAGCAAAGCGGCCAATTTTATTTCTCTTTTTGAAAGCTAATACAGAGTCATTTCGTTTTTCATATTCTTCATTACTGATTTCAAACTTCTCTACTTTGTTTAGATCATTATAATCAAAAGTCTTTTCTGTATTTGCAACTACTAGAGTAGAGTAATTTTCTATAGAGTAATAGCCAAGCTGTTTATCGTCTTGCAGTTTAGTTCCGTTGCAAGTCAGAACCATAGTTGAGGAAGGGACACCAGTAATGGCAGTGAGTTTTTCCTTTAATTCCAAGATCGAAAGCGACTTTTCAAATCTTCTTTCTGAGCTGGCGTTTTGTGATTTTACAAACAGAGTTAAAATGTGGTTTTCATTTTGTAGCATTTTTAGATTTGGAAAAGTTTACTCTTTTAAGTGTCAAGGAACATCTTGGAATATTCCAGATTTAATCCACTGATAAACATTATTGTAGTAGTGGTTTAGATTGAGTGGTTCTTTGAATAAAATAGGCGGAAAAGACAAATAGCACAACTGTAAATCTGTCCTTTTATTCAGCAAGGAAGCAAGGAACAGTACAGCAGACTCGTCCTTCATACTGTCTTGCGTGACATCATCAAATGCTACACGATCTTTGATATGATTCACAGTATAGGTAGATAACAATCCATCAAACATCTCTATCGACTATATCTACTATCAGGAATTCCATTGCGGATGTCTCTTCTAATACTCAAACACTTCTAATAATATTCTCTTTATTTTTTTTTTCAAAAACAAAAAAAAAGAAATGGGAAAATCAATTAGAAGCAAAGGCCAGAGAAAGAACAGAGCTCTCAGAAGAGAAATGATCCACAAGCCAAAAGAAGAAGAAAGACTGAATCGCCTGGTAGAAAATGAAGTTGTAGAAACCAAACAGCAGGAGCAAATTAGTGTGGATACAGAAAAGATGGAAACAGAGCCAAAAATACTTTCAAAGAAGCAAAAGGAAATGCTTTTAATGTCTCGTAATCAGTACAAGAGAAAAGCCAAGAGCAAAAAGGGAAAATTATACATTAATAAAAAGAAATAATTTTCTATGGATTAGCCAAGATTCTAGTTGATTCTTGTCAATTGATTTTCATTAATAATCTTTACTCTATTAAGATTCATTCTAATCAAGTTATACTCTAAAACCTAATTAACCCTTACTCTATTAAGGTTTACTGCAACTCTTGAAAACTTTTTAATGGATCTCAAACGCAAACTGGTAGATTCGGAATCCACAAATAAAAAACAAAAAATAGCGGATAGCTGTTTGAATGGACCAAAGATCACTGGATGTAGGAACGTTGATTTGTATGAAAAACTAAACAGAATAGAAGAAGGGTCCTATGGAATAGTGTACAGAGCAAAAGAGAAATCCACAGGCAGGATATTTGCTTTAAAGAAATTGAAGTTGGAAAAAGAAAAGGATGGATTCCCAATCACTTCTATTAGAGAAATCCATACTCTCAAGCTAATCAAGCATCCTAATGTGGTTGAAATAATAGAGATTTGCACCACTTCTAATTTCAACCATATCTTTATTGTAATGGAGTATTTGGAACATGATCTTAAGACACTAATGGAAAACATGGCCGAACCATTTCTACTTTCAGAAACAAAAACACTAATGTTGCAGTTACTCTCTGCCGTAGATTGCTTACATAACAACTGGATTATTCATAGAGATTTAAAGACTTCAAACTTATTGATGAATAATAGGGGACAAATTAAAGTGGCTGACTTTGGATTAGCAAGAAGGTTTGGAAGCCCAATGGGCGAAGTTACTCAGTTGGTTGTTACACTATGGTACAGGTAATAAATATTAATCTAGATCTCCAGAGTTGCTACTTGGAGCGACTACTTATTCCACAGAGATTGATTTATGGTCAATAGGTTGTATATTTGCAGAACTGATTGATAACTCACCATTATTACCTGGAAAGGGTGAAATTGATCAGCTATCAAAAATATTTCAGCTACTTGGAACACCAAATGAAACCAGCTGGCCAGGGTACTATGATTTACCAAATACAAGAACTGTCAATTTTGCCAACCAGCCAAACAACAACTTAACATCAAAGTTTGCTTATCTATCCCCGCTAGGCTTGGACCTACTAAACAAGTTTCTTACTTATGATCCACAAAAGAGGATTACTGCGAGTGAAGCTATGGAGCATCCCTTCTTCAAGGAAAGTCCTTTACCAAAGCCTAGTGAATTGTTTCCTTCTTTTCCGTCTAAAGCAAGCGGTGAAAGAAAGAGATATCATTCTCCTCAAATATGAAAAATATCTGGAATAAATGCCATTCATTCATGTTAATCTAGATCCAGTTTAATTGATCAAGATCTGCAAACAACACTAAAGCCAACATTATCTACCCTTGAAATTCAGTTAATTTAAATCACTAGATCCAGGCAATTAGATCCAGTTCAGAACAACTACAGACAATTGATTATATTAAAAGCTATTATTGATATAATCAATAACTCTAATAATATTACTAAAGATAAAGCTAGTTTCAATCTTGACTCCAATCTTTGAACAGAAATATTCGATAAACGACTACGTTAATAATATTTACTTTGGCGTACAAGATATTCATCTTCTTTCTCGTTATTTTACATATTACCAAGTTATCCGCCTGCAAAGATTCAAACTCTACCCAATCATATTTACTCGTTAATATTAATGAATCCTCTATTGTTTGTAGTGAAGTGGTATCCTCTCTATTAAATACGCTGTTCAATGTACTAGTCCGCCATCTCAAGTGTGCCTTTCCATCATTCTTGAGACAGTTGAAGAGTACATTCAAGTCTCTAGTGTCGACAAACCACATTATTGGATAGTACAATGGTTCGATGCCGTCGATTGTAATGCCGTACTGGGATATATAAAAAACGTTTGGTTCTCTAATAGTCTTCTTGAATCTGTACATGATGTTGGTTTGCAAATGCTCTGTTTCGCACTGGTATATTTCATTGTTTACAATGTAGTGTTGATCGGCGGGTGTAAAGAATGTGTGTAGGTGTTTACCTAGTGGTTGATCGAATAGGGAAAAGGTTTCTTTGCAGCAAGAAATTATTGTTTGCTTGCTGTTTGTTACCACTAGGAGCATAAACTTTTTTTCAAAGTTTTTTTGTAATTACAATAGCACGTGACTATCTGATCTTGGCACTATTACAAGTCAGGTATTCTAAAAGTGTCTCGTGAAGATTGCGCAAGTGATTGGATTCATTAAATGTCATATTCGCACGAAACAAAAGAATGAATTATTTAAATCAACAATATCGAATTTGATGTTGCAGATATTGGGTTTTATCATTACAAGAGTTCAATGCCATATCATGGCAAAATTAATACTATGCATTTTTGAACCATAATTACTCTTTTGTGACTTTGTGTGACTAACATTAGCGTATTGCACTCAAACTAAAGAATACACTGGGGAAAAGGTTGGCAATCCCTTTATTAGCACGGTTTTAGCTCACATCCAATGGACCATCTTTAGTCTTTGAATCTTACTCAACATTCTGTTATGGTGGCAAAAAGCCACTTTCCACTGCCCCACAGAATGTCACCAATCACAGTTTCCCAATGAAATTTCAAGACTTTTTGAAATTGGCCGAAAGTTTATCAGAAGAAGAACGGATCAAGCAGCTCTTGCCTATCTTGAACGCAGATATCATTGGTCAAAACATGGTTTGTGCGTCTCCCTTTGGTGTTCACAAAATAGTGTATGCAGATTACTTTGCATCTGGGAAATCATTAAGAATGGTGGAAGAATTCATTCGAGAGCAAGTGCTTCCTTACTATGCAAATACTCACACAGAGTCATCGTTTACCGGCTTTGCTACTGGCCAATACAAGGAATTTGCAAGAAAGGTAATCAAATCTTCATTGAATGCCAACAAGGAAGACGGGCACGAATCCTACATTATCTTTTGTGGTTCTGGCTCGACTTTAGGTATCAACAAACTAGTACATCTGTTTAGAATCGATGGTGATTTCTGGTTAAAGAACGCATCAATAGAAAAAAAGCAAGAATCAAATATCCTTAAAAGACTGTCAATCAGAAAACCAAAGTCTGTTGTTCATCTGAAAAAAGAATCTGTGATCAATCGGCCTGTTGTTTTCATTTCTATCCAAGAGCATCACTCTAACATTCTGCCATGGAAACAGTCTGGTAATGCTGATGTAGTAGTAATAAATGAAATAGACGGTAGACTCGATCTGCATGAATTGGAACAAACAGTGCGAATTTATCAATCACGTCCACTGAAAATTGGGTCTTTTTCTGCCGGCTCAAATGTTACTGGTATTTTAAACGATGTAGAGAAAATTTCAATCCTGCTTCATTCCTATGATGCCTATGCGATCTTTGATTATGCAGGAGTAGGAGCGTATGTGCCAGTAAAGATGAATTCTGATCACCCGTTGGGCTACAAAGATGCGGTGGTGCTTTCTCCTCACAAAATGATTGGTGGGCCAGGTTCCACAGGAATACTAGCTGTTCGTAAAGGATTAGTTGAAGAGCTGGACAAGATATTTGGACCCTATACTCCTTTACAGGTTGGGGGAGGGATAGTAGATTGGGTGGACAAAGATGTCACTGTATTCACAAAATCTTTTGAAACCTTGGAGGAAGCTGGGACCCCGCCGATTATAGAAGCTATTAGGTGCGGATTAGTGTTCGCAATCAAGAGTGCGATTGGGGACGAGCTGATTGAAAAACTTGAAGTTCAGCATTTCCATGAAGGCTTAAAGAAACTTTTGGAAAATCCTAATATTGTTATTTTGGGGAACACTTGCATTGATAGAGTCCCAGTCTTTTCTCTCATGTTTAAGCACCCCAATCACAAATCCAAGTTCTTGCACCATCATTTTATATCTGCTGTATTGAATGATGTTTTTGGTATTCAAACTAGATCTGGCTGTGCATGTGCCGGACCATACTTGGAACATTTGCTTAAAACTAGCATTGGAGATTGGTCGGCAATGAGGGCAGCTGTATTAGGAACAAATGGCAGCCACCTGGAACTGTTGAAACCAGGATTTGTCAGGTTCTCGTTAAATTACTTTATCCCTCAATCTGAGATTGACTTTATCTTACGCGCTGTTATTTGGGTTGCAGACCATGCTTACAAATTACTTTCGCTTTATATGTGCGATATACACTCAAACAGGTATGTTATTGATACAAGTTTCAAGAGACATTACTCAAAGAGAGACTTGTTTAAAAAGCCGTTTGGAATCCAGTGCGAATACAAGACTTTGATCAGTGAACAGATATTCCAGGAGGCAGAAGAGTTGCTTGAACTGGCTGGAAAGCGAGCGAGGACTTCCGCCGAAATCAGAGCTGACGAATTCCGTCTCACAAAAGAATTTGAAAATCTCGGATTCAAATTAGAGAATCCATTCATCTTTAAATAGAAAAACTTTTTTTTATTTTTTTTGTCAAATGAAAAAGAAACAGAAGGATTTTGAAAAGAAAAAACTCAAAGTGGGAAAGAAGCAAGTCAAAGAGAATCAGACTAATACTACGTTTAAATCATCTAGAATTGTTCTTCCTGTTCAGACACTATTGCAGTCAGACAAGGAGTATCTGCAATCGCTGATTACCAATTTATTCCATCAAAATACACAAACTAGACAAGAAGCACCTGTCAAAATACTCGCGTTGTTGTCATCTAATCCGCAGTTAGTCACTGATAATTATAATCTTGTTTTGCCTCCAATCTGCCGTTCAATTATAGACACTGATGATATAGTACGCAAAAATACTTTAAATTTGATCAAAGCCTTGGATATACCTCAAGTCTATTTCAATTTATTTATTGTCTACACCCGGAATGCAATGACACATATCAATGAAAGAATCAGAAATACTGGGTTAAGGGTTCTGAAGGTTCTGTTGGGGTACCCATTCTTCAAAGACTTTCATGCGGATATAAGAGAGAATTTTGTGCTATTGTTCAAGGGGAACATTGACAAAGTGGAGCTGCTGGAGACCTTTTACGTATACTTGCAAATGGTGAAGGAATACCATCAGTTGGAATCCTTAGGTATTATTCGACTAACAAGACTCCATTGAAAATTATATTGATTCACAACCAAAAGTGCAACTGAAAAAAGGAAAAGTCGACTTGTTTAAACCTCACTGGCCAGAATCCAGAATAGACTTGTTTGGCTACAAAACTAAAGAGACTAAAAAAGCCCAAGAATCCATAGTGCCAATTTTGATCAACTATTGGATCGAAGCAAGTGCTGTTTTAACCAAAAATGAAATCAAACCTACAAAAGAACTCAAGGTTTGTAGTCTCATTGTTAGCATCCTTCTTTACTTTAATCTTCACGATTACAAGCAGCTGTTGACATCGCATTTCTCGAGCATGTATCCTTTTGGAGAAAACAAAAAGATTACAAATATAGTTGAAGAAATGAACATCAAGTATGGCCTAATCAAAGTGCATATCGGCGATACAGCTGGATTGGAAAGTCTGGTTTTTAGCTTGATTTCAAATTACGCTGAATTCATCCCTGAATTCTTCATGCTAATCAAGAAAATCCAAACACCAGAGATTCTAAGAAAACTACAAAAAATTCAGGCGAAAACCACTTCTGCGACATTGCAAAAACAGCTATTCTACTTGCTAAATGACGAAAAGTTTATTCTCTCGTTACCAAAACAGCTATATTTGATTAGGAACGATATCAGCTTTACACTAGATATAATTGAAAAAATACGCAATTATTTGATTCGATATCCACTTGATTTGACGGAAATGTTAATACCAATTATCTACAAGAATGGAATATTTGGTCCTCTTAAATTGTGGCCACTAGATCTTCAATTCAAGTTCCTCTCGTTATTCAATTACATGGATTTGACTGATTCGGTTATTGAAGGATTTTTGACCTTATGCAAGATTGATACTCTGTTGTTATTATTCACATATGATCTGTTTAAAAACAAAAGCCTCAATTTTAAACTAACTTGCTTACTTGGATTGAGAAAGAATGGCGAAAAGATAGACAATCATATGCATGTCTTTGCAGATACCTTGAAAAAAGAAAGCGGGGACTATGATGACATTATTCAGGAGTATATTGATCAGAATTTCAATGCTGTGCTCTTATTGGCAAAAACTCGTGATTTACATATCCAGATCCTTCATAAACTCAAAGATATGGATTGGGGTGAACTGGTTGGTTTAGATTGGTACATGTCCAAGCCAGAAGTATTCGAATTGGTTGATCCTTCATTGTATTCTCGAATGAAAGAAAACGAAATTGCGATAGAAATGTTGGCACAGCATGAAATTGAATCTTGATTGCATGATAGTTGTCAATATAGTATGGTAGTTTACACTATTGGTAAATAAATTGGTTAAAGAACAATGTATTCGCTGTCTGGATTTAAAAGTCACAATAACCCATACTTCCTTGTCAACACTTTCCAGTTATGTAGATTTCCCTGTTATCCGAACAAATAATTGGGGCGTGTATATTGGAAAGGTGGAAATGGAAATATGGAGGGACGAAATAAAGAACAGTGACGCGACAAGATTTCGTGCATCAACACTGCTTTAAACTTTACAAATATTAGTTTTTTACCGGCCAACCCTTGAAAGTTCAGCTGGGTTCGATCTGGCTTTATCAGGCTCGCCATCTAGATCATTGGAATTCTAGATTTTTTTCCACTGCAAAAAAAAGGGAAAAATGTCCTCAAACCCTCCTAAACCCACAGAGAAACGGAAACGAATAACGAAAGCATGTGACTCTTGCTGTAAGAAGGTAAGTGCGAATTTAATTGCAGAGGAGAAAGTGTACCGGAGAGCAGCCTTGCGAACACTGTGCTGCGAGTCAAATTGAATGCCTGTATACAAACCCAACAAAGAAGAGAGGACCTCCTCCGGGAAATATTTCGAGAAAGAAAACAATGGAGTTGGATTCACAATCAACAGAGAGCTCAAACATTGGAAATTTGAAACTCGATTACTCAAAGTATGATTCAAGGCATTCTTTTCCTCAAAGGATCCAGAGATCGGCGATTGAAATCAAGTACCCATCAGAGTTTAGTGGTTGGAATTATCAGTCTTTTCCGGACATCGAGCTGCCCAACGGTGTTTTTGTCCCATGGTTGCATGCCTACTTTCAGCTTATTCACCCTTCATTTCCTATATTTAATCCTTCTTGGTTCCATGAAAACTACCATAAGGTTCCTATGATGCTCTTGCACATCATGTATGCCCTAACCCTTGTCATGCCAAAGCAGACTGCCCATAGTAGAGCGCAAGCTGATAGGCATTATCATTATTGTAGGACGATATTTGAAGAAGGTGCCATTGATAACCCTAACCCATTTACTGTGGCTGCAATGTATCTGATCAGCATGTACTCTCTCAACGTCACATTTTCTTACAACAACGTGGTAGTGACTCTTGGAATCGCAGTTCGGCTTGCCCAACAACTGAATTTCGAGACTGCAAGACAGATACAATGGGAACTTCCTGATGGTGAAATCTTGGGCACTGATGAAGGAACTGGAAAACATTTCAGAGGAATGATCTGGCTCTGTTTGAACGAATCTGACTTGATAGTATCATTTTTACGAAACATTCCGTTCATGTTTTCGATCAATGCTCAATTTCCGATTTCCGAAATGGAGTCAACTACTGGAAAAATTTACAATCCATTTGCTGCATCTGGGATGTATGGGCATTTCCTTGCTCTATTTCAACATGCTCGAAAGATTGTTGGATTTATGCGAAAGGATATCGATTTTAACAATTCAGACTGGAAATCCGAACAAAGCCGGTTGTATACAGAGATCACAAAGTGGCATGATGATCTTCCCAAATGGATGACTGAACTGCCCGAAGATTATGGCTTTGATGAACTTTCGAAATCACCGCCATCCTGGCGAGTTGCTTATATGCTCTGTTTCTATCACATGTTTGTGATCATCTTGTACAAATCAAGTCTGCTGATTATTATTGAGCATTTTCAAGAACCACAAACGCACGAGATATTTACCCGCTGTCTGGAATCGTCTTTTATGATTGCAAAAATCTTTGAAAAGTTTCTAAAGACAAACGCAGAATTCTACGGGTGCAACACAATCATTTGCTATATACCATTTGTCGCCGGAGCCATATTTTGCATTGATACAATTGTTTTAGGAAAATCTCCAAAGCTGATAGAAAAGATTGACTCCTGTATTGATGTTATGGATGCTATGGCCGTGCGATTCCCTGCTCTCTCAGTGCGAACAGAACTTTTAAGGCAGTGGAAAGCTGATCCTGAAGTCGCGTTAAACACTTTTGGAACGTTCATATAACTCTCAATGTGTTTTTTAGAATAAAAAATATACTTGCACGAATCACTCATAATGACTCATAATTAGTGTTTTATGAGCTTGAAAATCCCCACCAAGGTATTGAATATCAAGGCGCTATTGATTTTCAATTGTTCAAACGAGTTAATACTGTATTGTAAAATAGAAAACGTTAGAATTCCAAAAAGTCATGTGATTATTCTAGAATTTTTAAGGCGGAAAAATTCTCATTTTTTCATGAAACTGCAGCATACGCAACCTTCCCTGCAGGTACGGAGAATGAATCTACCTCAAAATTGCGAATTTTGCAATAATAGGAAACGCAGAAATGCTGGGATGCCGTGTGAATGTTCTGCAAATAAAAAATTGCAAAAAGAAAGTCAGAGTGAAAAGGACGATAGTTCGGAACATTCTAGTGATGGACAGGAGTTTACTTACAAGTCTTTCCCGGTTATAGAGTTGGGGGGTGGACGCACATGTGATTGGGTAGAGGCTTTCTTTGAACATGTACATCCAAGTATGCCATTTATAAGCAAGCAATGGTTCCTGGATAACTTAAAAACACAGCCGCTGTCCTTGTTACATGCCATGTATGCGAATACTGTTGCCAAGCTGACAGGTTCGAATCTGGGAGATGGTCATATTGCGCATTGCCTATCAATGGATCCAGACTTTTATGACGATTCAACTCCACTTGACGTTATTATAAAACTTTTGGTGGCCAATTACTCTCTTCAGTTCCAGAACACCAGATCCCAAGGCGACCTACGGATGGTTGGAGCAATCAGATCATTCCAAAATCTGATGGGTGGATATTCGGCTGCGGATTTTAATTGTTTTGAAGATGTTTTGTCGTTGGACGTGCCATCTCGCGAAGTGTGCCAGATGATCTATTACGTTCTGTATGAATATGATTTTCTAACTACTATGAAGACTAGAATGCCAAGTTTATTTGCCGACTCCAAAATGATCGATCTTACACTCTATTCGGAAAGCTACGACAAGTACTACAACAGTGATATTTGGATACATCACATTAAGCTAATGCAGATTGCGAAAAAGGTGGACATATATTCCCGGGCTCTAGAAATAACCGAAGGAGAAAGAGATTGTCTTCTGGAGGAATTGGAACGATGGTATCAAGAGATTTCAGAATCTGCTGATATTCAATCCACTAATTTACAAATTGCTTACTATGGCCTACAAATATTACTCTACAGACCATTTTACATCAAGGAATACAATTCACAAAATAATATCGTAGAAAAGACATTAGAGTCTGCTACAAAGATCAAGACATTAAAAGTCCAGCAGGAGAATGAGTTAACAAGCTATTTCATTTTCATTAGCGCGGTTGTTGAATATATATCCAACAATACCAATCCCCAAATCAATCTCAAAAGGTGGTTCTCAAACAAAGAAGAAGCAATTGAAGGGTTCAAGGATAACCTATACCAAATTTATACACGATATATTAAGTAATAAAATACCAAATAAAAATGTAAACTTGCCAAGAGAGAATACAAAAGACGATTCCAGACAATTGGTCTATTTTCAAGGAATAGGACAATCAATAAGGGCATTTCCAATTTATTTGAAAATTTGCACCTTTCTAAATGATTAACTTTTGAGAGTATCCATTCGAAAATGACTGATTTCCCGATATTTTACAAATGCGGCTCGAAAATGAAGTAATCTGGTAACTTGGAAGATCCTCCTCGTGAAGAATAGCCTACCAAGACAGCTACGCTCGTTTAGTGGCGAAAGCCGTTCAATATAATACATAATGAATTGTCTGTGCGATTAGTTCTAGTAATTTGGTATCAATTTAATTTGCATGGAAGTTACTCATGATTACTCATCCACAAAGTTTCCAGTTGTGGCGTTTCGAGCATGTTCTTTTCAACAAAACTAATGGATAGCAATTCCAGAGAATCAAGCAGCACTCTCGAAGAAAGTTCAACAACAGGCCAAATCGAATCGGAAGCGACAGACAAAACAAAACTTCGGAGGACCTCAAAGGCTTGTGATATGTGTGTAAAGAAGAGAAGAAAATGTACCGGAAACATGCCAGTAGATAGTTTTAATAGTAGTGTGATAGTTGCGTTGCTAGGCAAATTGAGTGTACATTCGATAATCCTACCAGGAGGCGGGGACCATCTTTGAATGAAACACCCAAAGAGATAGCGAAGCCAACAAAATTGGCTGGTGCGGAAATATTCATACCCTTCCTATATGATGCACAGTTTAGCAATGTTCCATTAAATGCAATCAATGAAGATCAGCATTGGACTGTAGGAGCTTTTTCATGGATCGAAGTAAACGAGAATGGAAGATTAAGCACCAAGGAATGGACATCAGTTTATTTTTCCAATATTCACAATCAATTTCCGGTACTCTGTCCGGACTTGTTCTATGCCAACAAACATCAGATACCACAGTTCTTACTGCACGCAATGTATGCAGTTTCGATAGCCGGTGCGTCGCAATCTGCATCTGGTGACTTTCATTTTACTCACTGCAAGCTTCTGTTTCAGAACAGTTTAGATTCGCCAACTGCAATGACAGTTTTTTCAATACTGTTGATGTCATACTATTCCCTTATGTATCAAAAGAGTACAGGCGGCGGGCCGTCGTTGGTAGCAGCAGCGATTAGATCTTTTCAGAACTTGTTGAAAAGTAGAATTGGAGGTGGATTGCCAACTTACAAACCACTGGATTCGATTGAAACTCTTTCAAAAGAGCTCATGCAACTGCTTACGTATGTCTTGTATGAAATGGATTACAAAGTGGGGATAAAGTATCAAATACCGTTTATTTTTGACGATCCACCACTTAACTATGAGCCAGTGCAGTCAAAAGAGCCTTACAGTCCATTCTACAAATCACAATTTTGGATACACCATCTAAAATTGCTAGAGATTGCAAAGCGAATACAAGTCCAGCCTCATAATAAGGGCAAACAGAAAAAAGATATTGAACGATGGCATGAATCGTTGCCAAAGTATATCCTGGAAGCCGAGACATTTTCCGGCACCGTGCTCCCGTCCTCTAAACCATCATGGAAAGTTGCCTATCTAAAGATATTTTACCACTACTTGATTATTCAGCTTTACAAAACAGAGTTTAAACAACATATGCGGGATAAAAATGCAGACTCTGCTTTTGAAAAATCAGTCAATTCTGCAGTTGCAATCGCTAAATTAGTAAAGAATTTCAATTGCAACAACCCCACATTTCAAGGCATTTCACTATTCATATACCATTACATTTATTGCAGCTCTATAGTTCTTATAATTTCAAAACTCATTGATGACCAGTATTACAAAGAGTATTTTGATTCCAACTGTCAAGCAATTCGATATTTTGGAAAAGTGTTATACCAGAACAGGCATCTTCCAGTTGAACTGAACCGACTCAAAGATTTGACTGAACTAGCTCTAGCAGAACTATAATAAATTACTTTGATCGCTTGTTTATTAAAACAATAGCAGTGCTCTGGAGAACGCTAAACAGGTGGTGCAAGCTTTTGAACTGTCATTATCTAACCGGAGTTCCTGTTCACAATTGGCAGGCACAGTACTGTCATCAACGAATGAGTTCCCTAAAGCTTGCGCTCCAAGTCCTCTTTTAGAAAACGCAGCCCAGATTAAACAGGCGTTTTCACTCTTGTAAAGTTGCTTGTCTGCAGCTAAAATAGCATCTCTGGCATTTACAAAATTCGGGAAGCAGGGTTGCAATTTCATGCCAGTGATGAGTAGCTTTAGGAATCTTGTATTGCCACCATTACCAGTTGAAGTTCTTACAAAATCATCATCAAATCCAAATTGATCTACCAAATTCCAGTACAATTCGTAGAGCATTACAGCCCATACTTCCCCAATTGCGTGGACTTCCTTTCTTGAGTTCAAATTAGAGTATTTTAATGGATTATCGCCTAAATTGGTGGAATATGGGAAAGATCTGATGCCACGTTGGGAATTACCCGTTACATACTCTCCGAGTGCAACATTATCACCTCTTGTAGCCGAATGACCAAGTTCCAACGCAATTGCTATTGCGTCTGACCAGCCCTCCCCTAGTCCGCCACTAATTAAAGTGCTTAAACAGTTGCCTTGTCTTTTACCACCAGTTAACCTTGATGAGACACCGTGAGTTAGCTCATGCAACTGCTGTTAACGAAAACTTACCACAATCGAATTTTCCATTGCGCCATCTCTGTTTGGATTTGTGTTAGTAAATACAAATAGTCTCAGAATACCGGATTGGCCATCAGGTGGAGTTGCAAAGTTTGCATTATTCTTGCCAGAACCATCTTGAACGAATGCCAACACTGGATCTCCGCCAGCACCACCTTTATTGAAGTTGTTTTTCTGGAAATTACCAGTAGCCTCGGTGAATCCATAGTGGTAAAAGATGTCATGAAAGGCGTTGGCCAAGAAAAATACGTTTGTCATTGATGCGCTTATATATTCAGAAGGTTCTTGTGTGGTATCGTCCATTGCAAAATCAAAAACACTTCCGGCGCCTTTTGCTTGCTTACCAGCTGCAGAAGCTTTCTTGACGTCAGCCAGGCCTGCTCTGTTATCGCTCACTATTACATTATTCCCAGAGGTAGTGAGGATTGCAGCACCAGGGTCATGCCAGCCTTGAAGCGAGACAGTAGTATCTGCAGGGTTGGTAATAATCACTGGGGGCTTGTTTCTAGGATTCAACGCTCCTAGCGGAAGCGCTCTATATTCAAAGTTTCCAGTTGGTGCGCGTATTTTCAGTCTGCCTTCGGATGTATAATCAAAATGAGAATTCCAATCTGCAGCACCAAGTATATTGCCATTTGAAATGTCCACCATAAGGTTCAGATACTGTGCATCGGTATTAAAAACTACACTCCAAATGTGCTTCAGCGAGCTTTCTGTCTTGTAAAGTGCTTCGTGACAGGTAGCATTTCCAACCACAAAGTCAATATCTAAAACTGTAACAGACTTGTCGTTGGTGAATACTTTCCAACTTTCGGCATTCGTTTTTGTGATATTCAAGCTTTTTGCCGCACTTTCGATGGCTTGCTGACATGTAATGGAATTATCCCTTTTGACGATTGGGCTGTTGCTTTCAGGTTTAATCCAGCAATTTCCATGAGCTAGAACGTTTCCTGACGCTGACAACGTTAGTTGAGCCATGGAATTAACTATATCTAATCCATAAGATTGTTTCATAAGATAGCAATGATTCATGCTAGTTGATTCATCAAACATACAATCTTTAACAACAACAGAGTCTTGAGGGCCAAAAGCGAGATTCTTTTCGACCCATTTAACTGATATATCTTGCAGCTTTTCTGGTGTTAACATCTGGCCTGGGGTATCCGTAAATGACCAATTGAATTGCACATTGGGGATATACAGAGACGGAAATGCGTCTGCAATTGCATTTGTAATCAGCAGCAACCGAAACATAACAAGCATGAAGGCTCTCCCTTGTTTTATACTGGTGGGCTTTGCCATTGAGGCCACTCACAAGCCAATCTCAATGACGAAGTGTCTAAACACAACAGGCACACTCTGGTAAAGCATAAGCTCTATTCTAAACGTATTTCCGAGCAAAGTAACATGGCATCTCTGTTGCTTTGATTTTAAACGCATGCTGCTCAAACATTTTGAGTATTTAATGCGAGCGGCTAATAAATATGAATTCTTGTAGATACAGAGGTCAAATTCCTCTGTGATGGTTTTGTCTCTTTGAATACAGTGTTTGGGAGAAATCTCTGTGCGACGGCCAACTTCCAATTTGAGCACCAAGGAAGCAGGGTTACCTATTTTTTAGACATACAGTGTGGAATATGACTGATATATATCGAGGAAACCCGATAAAGGAATATCACTCACTCTACAAGCAATATACCAAAGAGGAATCGGAAATGAAGAAAAAGACAGCTTCAGTCTCACTGACCAAATTCAACCAAATGATGCCAGAAGCTTTCTTGGAGGTTTCCAAAGATGTCTATGACGAAATTAACAGGAGACTTTACCAGGCAAAGGAAGTCCCCTTCTTGCCAATAAATCCGGAATACACACAAAAGCGCAATCAGGTAGCATGCTTTTAATAGGTAGGGCAGAGTCAAAATGGCAACCTTTCCGGAAATAAAGTTCAAAGAGTTTGTGTTGCAACTATTGGAAGCTGTCGAGAAAAGATATCCAGAGCTTCAAACGCTGGAAAGGGTATGTATTTCGTTTCTATTTGGAATAGAAATCTTGATGTGATAGATTAATGATAGGCGCAAAACAGAACGCCATCCACTGGCCGTAGAAGACCAAGAGAAAGAGATACCGGCTCTACCAGACGGAGAGAGGATAATTCCCGCACCAGGAGAGATGACCATTCTCAAGGAAATAGGGAGGAAGTGCTGTCTGCTAGAAATAGACAAAGAGATGTAAATGAATTTAATTCAGGATGTCGGGGCTACCAGTGAGCCAGGCCGTCGAAGAAGACCATCCACCACCGATAGATACCAATTTGCAACAAGTGTACGGAGTAAACATGAATCTCCACCAAAGGCTAGTTTAGGCGACTTGGAAAAGCTCCGTTCCGAGTATGACATGAAGATTGCTGCGCTGGAAAAGCAGATCAGCAGAAGGGATGATGAAGCCAATGAGTTGAATGACCAGGTTGTAGAATTAAAGAAATTAAATACCGAATTGAACAAACAGATCCTACAGCTGCAAGGTGAAAAGGAAGGCTTGAAAAAAGAAATCGATTCTTATGCATCAAGATATGGGCAACTAAAACGAGATTTGGAAAAGGAAAAAAAGGTAGGTTAATACTGATTCAGGCGAATCACGAAAATGCAAAGTATGAACAGCTATACAAGCAACTGGAAATAGAGCATGATAATCTGAAAAAAGACATGAAAGTCATCCGGGAAGACTCCCTTTCCCTGATAAATGATATTCAGACCTTGAAGAAGAAGCTTTTAGTAGCAGAAGGGGAAAAGGACGCGTTGGCAAAGTCCAAGATCCTACTGAATAGCCAACTGCAACAGACAAAAGAGCAATTGGATGATATACAGAAAAGCCCTAATGTAATCTCTGTCTAATTTTAAGGCTGGTCCCAAAGATCTTCATTTGGTCTCACCCACCAGCCCAGATGATACAGAAATGGATTATCCAATATCATTTGGACCGCCAACAATCGACATGCACTACAAGGATTTCAAAAAGTACGTCAATGAGATGAAGTTTTCTTTAAACTCTCCAACAAAAAATGCCATACTCGGTCCAATGAAAAATATTCTGCTGACATGTCAAAAAATATCCAAAGAATGCGATGAAAAGGAGGATGATCCATTATTATCGTCTAAAGAAAAAGATGCTGTATATAATACCAAATCAAAAATGTCTGCCAGTTTGTCCAGTTTGATGACCGTCACAAAAGAATACACTGCCAAGGGAGACCAAAGTGCAGCACAGCGTCTGGACGCGGAATTGCACGATTTGGATCGCTGTCTTGTGCAAGTGATTAATCTTTTGAAAGAGATAAAGAATAACACGAGAAAACGATCAACTGTAAGAAAAAGTGAAGCAAATAACGAGCCTCCACCAATGGAGCTAACAGAATTACTGGTAAACCCAAACTTTATCTTAGGATTACCTTCAAGATGAAGCAGATGATATGGCGCTTAACATTAAGGATCTTTTACTTTTGATGAAGAATTCCAATGATTTGAATGGTTCAATTAACTTGGTCAATTCCGTCTACAACAATTTAGACAACATTATCTATGAAACCCAAGGAACATTGGATATCACGACTGATATAATGGAAGATGCCATTAGGAAAGCAGATTCCATGCTGGACATTATGTTTGATGTAAAGGAAGAGTTGGGAGATCTAGCCGCACGTATAGAAAGAAATAATGTTGATAAGAATATGAAACAGAAATTGACAAATGCTACCATTGATGCCGGAAAGGTAAGGTTTACTAACGCCAGTCAGCAAAGGAGCTTTTAGATATTTTGAAATCAAAATAAAGTCCAAATATATTAAACTTTAATTCCCAAAGCGGACGTATTCTTCAAAATGATCTCACATGATTGAGCGACAGCTGGATTTTTGTAGCCCTTGTACATTTTCACATATTCCAGCGTATCAATTGGAATCATTTTGCAAAACCTTTCAGTTCCAGAAATGTTCTTAATAATTTCAGTGGCACGGTGAACCAGCTCTTCATTTTCACTAGACATCAAGTTGGCCAGGATTTCAAAGAATCGTTTGTGAGTAACTAACAGTGGAATTGCTTCTGGTTCGGATGAGAGTACTGCTAAAAGCCCAGAGGCAGCTCTCCTTGTCAAATCATCGTCATCATCAGAAAGAGCAACCATAATCTGGAGCGGTTGATCTGCTATTTTGTCCATATATTTAGCAAACACCACAGGATGGAAGATCATATTGCACAAAGCTTCGGTGGCCGCTCTACGTATCAAATGATGATCCGAAAACTGGAGAGAGAGTAATGTCGGTAGTCCATCGAGTTGAACAATGCGATTCCTAACCACATCATCCATTCCTGCAAGATTTGTGAGGGCAAGCAAGCTTTCGAATTTGGCCAGTCCCGAATTGGAATTTACTATTACATTCATCAATGGTCGAATAACTTCTGACGCCAATTCCCCTTTGAATGCCAATGCAGGGTTGGTGGTCACACCAACCTTAGCAATTGCATGAGCGGCAATCATTCCAACTTGGACATTAGACCCACTTGCAATTCTTAAAAGCACTTTAATTGCGCCAGACTGAACAATTGCACCCCTCAAAGGTACATTAGTAGCAATATTCAAAAAAATATTTGCTATTGCTTCCTTGAAGTTGTCACTGTCAGGTTTAATATTGACCAGCACTGGAATAATATTTTCACCAACCAGTCGAGTAATCCTTTTGGCGACATTTTCATCATTATCTAGTGGATCTTCGTCTGGGGCATTATTGGCGAAATTGTGGAGCTTCTTCAACTGCTTTTCTTCTTCCGTGAGCTTTTTTCTGTACATGGTCAAATTTGATATGATGAGAACAATTCCGTACTGCGTAGTCCTGTCTCCATTCTGGGCCAGAGATTTTAGGCTTGCAATAAGATTTTGGTCTTTTACAATTTTTTCTTTAATCGACGGATGGACAGATAGATAAGCAAGGGCTTCAATAGCGGCAGCCTTGTTTGACGCAGAAGAACTTTTATCGTTTAAAATAGAGCTGAAAAATGTACCAATGTCTTCTTTGGTCAAGAGTTCTCTTTGGACAGTTGGATCAATTGACATGATTTTTACCAAAGCTAAAGAGGCTACTATCCTGATTCTTTCAGCGGTTTTCTTGCTTAAACATTTGAGAAGGTAGCTGGATGACATTTCTGCAATCAATTTCTTTGCTTGTGGTAAGTTGCAGGCTGCAGACAACACTTCGATTGTTAAATACTGGATGTCTTCCGGTTCCGTGTCAATGATGTCCAAAATATTATCCAAGAACCCTTCTTTTAGCAATATGTTTCCGCCAACTTTTGGATTGGCTTGAAATAAGGTAGAGAGTGCCATTAATCCCAATTTTTGCTGATTTGTGTCAATCATCTGGCCGATGGCGTCTTGGAATTGTCTTGTAATTCTCTCTTCATTTTCTCTTGATATTTGCGAAAAACAACAGGCTAGTATTGCGACTGTAATTGACTGGTAATTTTCAGATTTGGAGTACAAGTTCTTTAGGATATCTAAATTTTCAATACTGAGAAAGTTCAAAACTAGCTTTTCATTCATCAGTATTTTAATTAGGCCTTTGTATGCAGAAAGTTGAACAAGTTCTGAACTTTGGTATTGGCATCTATCATAGTATACCTTGACGAGCGATCCTGATTTCTCAATGCTGTTTTGATTTCTTCGAGCATAATTTCCCAAATAAGTTGCAAAGCAGTCTGTGGCAAACTGCATGTTACTGTCATCGTTTTCCGTTAAAAGATCCTTTAAAATAGTTGAGTCAATATTTTCCACAAAATAATCAATTACTGCTGAATAGCTGGAAATTGTCGATAGCAACTGAAGCAGTTTTAACCGCATTTCAGGCTCCCTCTCCATCTGCGCAAGAGACACCAGCATTTTGAAACTATCAATAGTCGCAAATCTTTCGCATATACCGGGGTCCTGAAGAATATATAAAAGCTTCTTGCTTGCGTCCAACCTTTTACTTGCTATTTCCATCTCGCCCATGTCTTCCAATAATGACTCTATGGAGTTGGGATTTCTCTGTTGGGCAATTTCCTTTAAAAGCACTTCCAACATAATCTTGCCTGCTTCGCTTTCCTTTATTTGTAAGGAATTTCTAGTATCATTCAGCGCCGATATTAAATCGCCTGCTGAACGAAATGCTTTTGCACGTTTCAAAAGAAGCTCGTGATCTATTCCCGTTGAGTTTAGCTCTAGTATTAATCTTGATCATACTGTTTGTAATTTCTTCAACGTCGTCGTTTTCGGTCATTTGAGATGCGAGTGGCAAATTTCAAAGAAATATTTCAGGGTCATTGGTAAGTTTGCTGGAATACAAGTCCTTCTCGTACAATAGTACGGGCGGCAAATGTCATCCTTCAAACAATAGAGAAAAAGTTGCAATAATGGAGGCTCTATTTCAGTATATAGATTTTGAGGAGCAGATAGCAAGTTTGAATTCACCAAATGATAAAGGAAAAAAGTATGTGGATGCGCAGCCAGTCAATTACTATCAGTCAGTTGTACGGATTGTCAGAACAGCGTCCACGCTCGCCCTATCTACATTCAAAAAGCCAAAGAAACAGGCCAGAAAATCAATATCGGAGAAAGTGTTTAATGGAGTCCTGCATGGAGGATCATTGTTGGCTCATCAAGTAAAAACAGTCGCGAGTGGAGTGTCAAACATAGTTACCAGTTCCAACACAAGACCAACATGGGATTATGTAACCCAATTTGCACTTCATTTTATGAGAGAAAATATGCAGTATCCTTTCCATTCAATGAACTTTGCCAGATCTGGTGTCGAGACTGCTGGATTGGTTGACCTGACACCTTCTGGAGTGCTGGTGAAAACCTGTACGTTTGTAATCAACAAATCTCTACTGCTAGCATATGAAAAAAGAGGGAGAGAGTACCAGAAGAATACATCTAGTAAGTTTTGTTTAAAGTAGCTTGGAGATACCCTATCCCATCAGAAGACCCCACTACTTCTACAGCTGGGGATTTCTATACACTAGATGGCGAATGGCTGTTTCCAGAGAATGAGAACTCTATAAAGGCTAGAATATTCAAATCCTTTCAAAAATCCGAACGAAAGAGAAAAGTGATCTAGTATATCAAGACTAACATAGTTATATCCATGGAGGAGCCTATATACTTGGAAGCGCCAAAATATATCGAAACTTGACAGGGATCCTTGCTAAAAATTGTCAGTACCCAGTCTTTGCCCTAAACTACAGACTTGCACCAGAACATCCTTTTCCAGCTGGGTTGCACGATGTATTGGCAGGATATCTATGGTTGTTAGATCCAACAAATGAAATGTTTGAAAATACGTCTGAAATGGTCCACGATCCATATGACCCAGAAGACATCATCATTTCAGGCGACTCTGCTGGCGGGGGTTTAACAATGGCGCTGATAAATTACCTTAGCATGTATTTAAGAGATCCTGATGAATCGCTTTTAATACCGTTTCCAAAAGCGTGTATTTTACTCTCTCCCTGGGTTGATTTGTCCTGTTCCACCAAATCATGGAAAGAAAACTCTAGCTTCGATTTTCTACCTCCAAACACATATAATTTACACGAGCCAGTATTTTCTGACGTTACTCATCCAGTGTACAGCTATTGTTTTGGGGAAAATATGGATAGACCGTTGGATGTTTTGTCCCCAACTGGAACTGTGCCATACAGGATTGCATCAGTAGCAAATTTTGGTCAATCAATTGGGAGCAATAAATATGCCGTAACATCCACATCAATAGAGAACAGTATATACATTAAACAAAAGATTGGTGAAACTGAAAGGGATGCGCTAGAACGATTTGTGCGCCATCCTTTAGTATCACCAGTATTTGGAAATTTTGCGGGATTAATGCCAATGTTAATAGTAATGAATGTATAACAATAGCAAGCTGGAGAAATTGAAACTCTACGGGACGAATCAATTGCGTTAGCATACAAATACCACAGTCAGAATCGTGATTCAAAAACTTCATGGGTTCGGCATGAATTGTACAAAGATATGCCTCATGATTTTCAAGTTGGATCAGCATGGTTACCTGCTGCAAGGCTATCCATCAAAAATTTCACATATTTTGCACAATCATTCTTTGAGTGCAGCAGGGGGTGTTACGATTACTTTGAACCATTGGAATTAACCCCAAGTGAAGCAGAACTATTAACTATGATTGATTCTCACCACGATATCAAGTAAATATATTATAATTGAATATTTATTGTCTATTAGATTGAAAGGTCCAACAAATCGCTTCCTTTTAATACATATAATTCGCAGTCGACCTTGGCGATTGCAGTGTATTTTCTTTTAGTTTTCGTTTCTAGTTTACAGTTATAATCTTGTTAGTAACGATTTACCTCCAAAGCAATCTCCCTTTTTCAAGTCATACATGAAGTTTGCAGCGTCTTTTATAGTAACTTTTCCGCTTTTTACAAAATAAATACAGTCTCCATTTGCGTTCTTTTCAAAGATTACCTTGTTTGCCGGCACTTTTTGAATCACAAGCAGCTCAGCAGCAGATTCCAAAACTTCAATTTTCTTGCACTTGAAAAATGGAGATTGTTTTGAAATTTGAATGATCCGAACTTTATCATTGAGAATTAGCTTTTCGGCCTCTAGTTGGAGTCTCAGCTTTTCATCTGGGTACTTTTCGACGATCGAGTTGAAGGAGAATTTGTTCAGTTTGAGAAGCTCACAAGTTCCTGCAGCTACAATGCTGGCTGTTCTTAGGGTATTTTCAGTTAAAAGGGCAATTTCTAGAATAAGGAAATGTTACCCCCAAAATATTGTCCTGATGTCATTGTGCCAATCATTTGATCGTCAATAATAATATACACTTCGCCAAATGTAATAAAGTACATGGCATCTGCCAAATCCCCCTGAGTAATAATTTTATCTTCACTAAAGCATATTTCTGTAGATAGATTGTCTATCAGCTCCAAAATAAAGTTGGGATTTGCCTCTTTAAAGATGGGGATTTCCAGAATTCTTGCTCTGAGTCCATCTCTAGCAAGTCGTTTTTCTACAGTTTTCTTTAAAGACTCTAATAGCTTTGGGTATTTTTTTAGTACTCCCTGAAGCTCAACTCTTGAAAGCGATAATAATTCTCCGTTCCCATCTGCTTTCACTGATGCTGTTCTTCTAGTGTCGGCCTGTAAAATAGCAATTTCTTAATTAGAGTTCGGTTACCTCCAAAGAATTGAGAGTTTGATAATTCCGAAACCACCATATCATTGATTATTACTTGAAACTTTCCAGATGTCACAAAGTACATTTTATCTGCTAGTTGATCTTTAACTATTACAAAAGAGCCATCATAAAAATATTCTGATTTTAAGATTTTGGTGATATCCATGATTGCATCCTCCTCAATATCCTTGAAGAATGAAACTTTTTTGATCATTTCTCTGATTTTGTCGTACCGCAATCTTTCTTCCGCTACCTTTTTGAGTTTGGCTGCTGCTGTAGGAAACTGTCGAAGAATTTCTTCTAGATCAGCCCTTTGTAGGGTATAAAGTGCGCAATCGGTTTCTGTATAAATAGATGCGGTTCTTTTTGAATCAAAGAGTAATGCGATTTCTAAGTTAATCTTTGACTACCTCCAAAAAACTGCCCCCCTTTAATGTAAGTGAGTATTTCCTTTCCAACTTTTGCAACCAAATTCCCTGAAGCAACAAAATACATGCATGACCCAATTTCGTCTTTTTCAAAAACTACAGAGTTTGGGAAAAAATGAACCAATTTCAAAGCATCAAAGATGTAGGATATTATTGAATCTTCGACTTCAACCTGCGCAAAAAAGGGCACTTCGTTCAATAAGTTTCTGATTTTGTCATTCTGGATTCGCTCCTGTGCCATCTGCTCTAGCACCTCTCTGATTTGTGGAAACTCTTCTACCGCTTCTTTGAAATTCTCTTTCGATAAATAGTACAATTCACATGTTCCGGATGCTATTACACTTGCAGTTCGTACACAATCAGTTAGTAAATCAATTTCCCCAAAATACTGCCCTGATTGTAGAACTGCAACTACTTTATCGTCTTTTACTACATCTAGGGTTCCGAACGCAATGAAATACATCCCATTTCCAATGTCGTCTTTCTTGACAATCATCGTTCCATGGTAATATCTTTCCAATTTTAGCAATTTGACTATCTTTGAAAGTGCGTTTTTGCTGGCTCCATGAAACAACGGTACTTCGCTGACCAACTTTCTAACTTTGTTTTCCATAATACGATTATCAGCTACAGAGTGTATAATTTCTCCCAATTTTGGATCATCTACAAGTACTTTGTAGAGATTAGAACGATGGAGTTCATACAGCTCGCAATTAGTTACGGCAAAGACATTGCACGTTCTCTTTGAATCCTTAAATACCAAGGACATTTCTAAATTACTATTCACTAACCTCCAAAAAATTGTCCAACCGAAAGTTGAGAGATTTTTCTCTCTTCATCGTAAATACCGACTTCTCCTGATATTATAAAAAACATTGAATCCCCTGGCATGCCTACATCGTATATTTGGTCGCCTGCTTGGAATTGTCTAATTTGAATCAACTTTGCCAGTTTTGCTACTATATCATTGGTTGCAGTTTTCAAAAAAGGTACTTTTGTGACGATATTGCGAATCTTGTCGTTGAAAATTCTCTCGTTTGCGACTTGTAACATCTTATCTGCCAATTCTGGATGTCCAACTATAATTGTATTTAAATCATATTTGGACAAGCTATATAGAGAGCAAAATGTTGCCGCCACAATATTCACCGTTCGTTTAGTATTCTCCATCAAAATTGCAATTTCTAGAGCATCACTTCAGGATTACCTCCAAAGTACATCCCCGCTGACATGGTGAATGTAACCACATCATTTATCACTACATTTACAGATCCGCCAATAATAAAGTACATTTCTTCACCTATCGTCCCTTTTTCAATAATCAAGTCCCCAGCATCAAACGTAACCATTCGCAATGCTGTAAAAACTTCAGAAAAGAATTCTTTGCTCGCGCCTTTGAAAAATGGCACTTCAGTCATAAAGTTCATTTTGTCTGCTTCAATTCTTTCATCGGCCATTTCTTGCATCTTCTTGCCGACATCTGGATACCAATCTTTTATCTTGTACAGTGCTTCTCTGCTCAGAGAAAATAAAAAGCAGTCCGTTAGTGCCTTAATTGTTGCTGTTCTTTTTGGGTTTTTCAGCAGCAGTGCAATTTCTAAATTAATAGTCATTTGCCTCCAAAATATTGGCCTGGCGATAATTTACCCAGCACCCTACCATTTAGATTCACTTCCAGGTTTCCCGAAGATATGAAAAACATTTGAGCACCCACAGACCCTTTTTCTATCACTATATCATCTTTTAGAAAATGCATTGGCTTGAGCATCATCACCAGGTTAGAAATAAACCCCTTTTCTGAACTTCTGAAAAATGGAACTTGTCTTATTAAAGGAGCGCATTCCCTCAAATAGATCGACTAAGTATTAGCTTTTGTTACCAATTTCAATGGCTGGTTCAATTCTTGGAAAATTCTTTCTTCGTCAAAGTATTTGTTATTTACATATTTCAAGTTGTAAAAGTGGAGAATTTTCTTTTTTAGTTCTCTTCCAAGCCCTTTATAGCTAATGAATTGTCCGACCTGTTCCAATTGTTCGTGAAATTTTCTTCCAGTGCTATCTAACCCAATCATATACCGGGAAATGTTTCCAACATACAGAGCGAGAAACAACGCATTCAATAGCATATTGGCACTACGTAAATAGTATTCCTCTGGAGTTCTTGGGTATAGCGCCCCGCATCTATGTTAATTCTTAATAACCCATTATTCATCATCCTTGCAGCTGCTTCGTGAAAGAACTGGGAATAAAAGTAAGAAAAATCACTGAATTGGTCGATATTGGTGTATGTTGAAATCGAAGCAACAGTATTCCTAGCTTTAGGAATTATTTACCAATAAATAAAAACGCAAATGAGTACTTGCAGTCCAAATACTACTTCTGAATTATAGTTGAATCCCGATTTCTTAACTTTGCCCATGATGTTGGATATATCTACTTCTGATAAAACCATCAAATTTGGAATTAGCTGAAAATAACAAAGAGCATCTTCCACATAGATCCAGGGGAAACTACAGCACAAAATCAATGCAACCTGTAGGTACAGGGGAAATTTGCTCTCCTTACCTCTTGAATAAAACAAACCATAGTACTTGGTGAAGATGTAGATGAGTGATAGAACAAATTGTAAATGGCTGTATATGAATATTGTTTGGTCATTAAAATCATGGGATAGGACTACAGGATACGTTATGAGGTTGAAAAGAGCAAGAGCTTGGTTTGCTGGTGTAAAAATTTGCTGAAATTTGGAATATATCCATGGAGAACTCTTCTTACGATGCTTCTTTGTCGAATTTACTTTTTTAACATTTACAGCAACTGGAGCTTCCTTTTTAATGATTGGTGGATCAGAATCGCGGTAAATGACACTTTGGATAGGTCTTGGCTCATGTGATAGTTCAGGAGAGATTTTAGGAAAGGGTGACTCTTCATCTTCTGCAAATTGGTGAATCGCTTTAGATTGATTGAAAAAGAACTGTGCATCCGAAATCGCATCTTTTAATTCACCTTTTCTCGATACAAATTCTACAATTAATTGGTATTTACGAGGTTTTTCCCTGCTTGACGTTAGTTTCGCTTCAGACTTTGCTGCAACTACTGATATTAACCTTACTTTACCAGAACTACGAATAATCTCCTCTTTAATCATACTCGCATTTTTCTCTAGCTGTTTCAGCTCATTTTGCAGTTCATTCATTGCCGATGCCGAGTTCTTTTTCACAAATTGATTTGGGATATCAAGTTGAAGAAAGTCTCTATTTCCACTGAAAGTTTTTGATGCTTTTCTTCTCCGGAAATTCTTGTTGCTTCCTTCCTCACTCCCTGCAGCAGTAACAAGGTCAGATGCCGATCGATGTTGAAAATTACTGGATCTATTATTGGGAAAATCTGTTATTGATGTTTCTGGTATAGATGGATGTTCGGATTTCATGACTGAATTCGCAATGGAAACTTCTTGAATTATTGGCGGGATGTTGACTGGTGACTTGCTTGTATGTATTTCTAATGTTGGATTTATAAACTGCTTAGTATTGGGTAAATTTCCAGCAGATGTTTCAAATATTGTTGGGGGAACAGCTATAGTCTGGTGCGGTTTGCTGGTAGAGTTTCTTGGACCATCGACAACAGAATCTTTTTCATTTCCTTGTTCATTTTCAGTACCAATGCTGGCCTCAAAAACTATAGAATTGCTCATTTTCGACTTGATAAAGGTTTTTGCGACAGTTTCGTCTCTTACGTTTAAAATTTTGTCGTTGCACTTTATGTCCAAAGAAACATCCTGTAGATTAAAGCTAACAATTTGATCGTTGGTTGGAAACTCTCCATTGCTGGTATTGAGCATATTGTTTGAGCGAGTTGTCATGAAAGATCCATTGATAAAGTGCGACGTATGATAATTTGAAAATGATGCATGAATTGAAGATTTTATATCATCAATTTCAGAGCCGTTCGACACTGAAGACACCTGGTCTGTTGAAGTGTAATTTTTGTTACTGGCAAGTGCGGACGGTTTCAGTAATCTTCTTACAGCAGACACCCTTTGTTTTTTTATAGAAGAGCTTCTTAATGGCTCATTTTCATTAAAACTCTTATCTATTGGTAATCTTCTCAGTGAAGTATATGGCAGGATATCAATCTTGTTCTGTGCCATCCGTTTTAGTGCTAATTTCGTAACCATGCTTGATACTGACGGGTCAATATCCATCACTTTTCTGAATTCCGTTCTATTCAAAGAATAGACAATACAATTGGCTGCTGCTTCTACTGTAGCTGTTCGTTTCACATCTCCAAAAAGTAGAGATATTTCTAGTTAAACTTGTTCCTACCTCCGAAATAGTCCCCAGACTTCAAACTCGATACCCGGATTCCTTTAATATATACGTTCATTTTACCCTTGGCAATGAAATACATTTGATCGCCAGTCGATCCTTCTTCTATAACAACATCCTCTTTCAAGAAATGTTCTACTTGAAGACCACAAACAACTTTAGACATGATTTCAAACGATGCGTTTTTTAGAAAGGGTACTTTGAAGAGAAAGCTTTGGTAGTTTCTGAGGAGTATGGACTAGTTAATATGACTGTACTAATTTCAGAGGTGTGTTAAGTTCCCTTAGTATCTTTTCCTCGTCAAAATATTTGGAATCCGTGTATTTAAAATGGTAGTATTCAATCATTCGTTCATGTATTTCCTTTCCAACTCCTTTGGCGAGCACAAACTGATCAACCTCCTCCAGTTTTTCACGGAATTCCCTGCAAGGTGTATTTAAACTGAGCAAATAAATTGTGATGTTCGCCATAAATAGCGATGAAATCACTGTGGACACAACTATATGAACTGTGTATTGGTATCCTGCTCCCTGTGGTCGCACACCCCATCTACATTAACAAATCGTACTCTGACCCAAATATAAAACTTAAACCTTCGAATAACAAAATGTAGAGGGGTCTTTTTAAGTTCAAGCTAAATTGGTTGATGAAATTGTTCACACAAATATAAAAGTGACTATATAAATAGGAATTTACACATAGTAGAATGCAATTACAAGTAGTACAATTCCGTTGATTATTGCCAAGCTTAGCGATGATTTTCTAAACTGGTCAATGTATTCCAGTAATAAAAACGTCCGTGTCGTGTCCCAAAGTAACACAAAAGTAGGGATTGTATTGAACAGCAAGATCCAATAATATCTGCTATCCGTTAGTGCGATTGGTGTAATTATAAATACAATTGGAAGACACGTCAAACTGCAGATGATTACACATTTGCTTTTCCTATAATACTGCCGTACTTGCTTTGGCTCCATATCTATCGTAGAATCAATCACTATTCCAGAATTCAACTTGATTATCGAGTCCAGGAATACAATTGCAGTCAAAAACACTGACAGTATTGGCAATATATAATTGTACTCTGAGAACCCTATTCCTAAAGGTAACATGAAAATATAAATCATATGGAATCCCGCATAGAGAGTGTTCCATAATTGCGAAAAGAGGGAGAACGGATGAATCAAACATTCGTAACTATGAAGTGGTATATAATTATGAATCCCGTTTCTGATATTGAATGGGTGTAATCGAAACTCTTCTATACTGTTGGGAATGAATTTGGAGGTATCGCCGGTCTCTTCGAAATCATATCGCGCTGGGTTAATAGCGGGTACCTCGATTCAAATCTTCAACAAATAATTTCAGGTTTTGTTGGTCCTGTTTGATTGTTGTTATCAGAGGAGCTGCTTTTTCCTTGTCCAGTTCTTCTAATTCAAGTCTAATATTTTTTAGTTTTTGTTTCAGGGTGTCTATTTCGTTTCGTATCATATAAAAAGACAAGAATAAAAATACGGGTTACGTCATAAAATTAAAAAGTGATGATATTAGAAATGGACATCTTGATGATGAGATTGCAGGTGTGTGCTGTCTCAGTATTCTCTCCAATTAAAGACAATACCAGTCGGACAAAGGGTAGCAATTATCGCGTAGAAACGCCAACTTCCAACTTTGTTGTAAAAAGTGTTGAATAGTCAAAAGTCGTGAAAATTCAGTTATTGATTATTGAAATCAACCCAAGTAAACAACTTTTAAAGATTACCGTGTATTAAAATTATTACTAATCATTCATGCGGGTAAACCAATTCTGGATGTCCTCTAGCATCGTGTCCCAATTCCTTCTTTAAAGCGAGGTTAAAGATAAGGGGATTATCTATATATCAGCAATAATTACCTAGATACAAGTGATGACCAGCATTAGCAACCACTGCTACTTTGACAGGCGATTTGAAATTCCCAACCGTATTAAGCGCGTGTCTATGATCCATCCAATCCTGGTCACCATAAATGAAACTAGTTGGCATCTTCAAGTCATGCACTCTATGGTAGAGAGGTTTCTTTGCCCATGCACCAGGCTTGAGCAGCCTAGCGAGCGCGTATTCACCACTACCAGATTGAGCACTAATATGGTAAATATAATCTTCAAGTGCCTTGTTTTCTTCATCTGCTAAATGAGCAAATCTTCTTGAAGTGTATTTTCTGACCAAGGACGGCCCAGCAGGACCAAGGGTACGAATAACAGACATTGGAGTAATGTTCCAACTCCACAAAGTTCTAAAGAATCGCATCAGAAAACCAGGTCTTATTTGTTGTTCAGCTGGTGGTGGTTCAACAGGAACACCGACAGGCGAAACCAAAATCAGCTTTTCTACCCTGGAGGGATACTTTAGAGCATAGCAAGTACTAAGGTCTACATTAGCAATAGTTACATCCACCAAGGGAGTGTCCAAGCAACACCATTTGATCCAAGCCCATCTTCTTGCGCCATTCTTCTAGTGAATCAACAAAGAAATCTTCAGCATCAGACACAACTTTGTCTTCAGTGTCCCTGTAGTGAGATTTTACAAATGAAGGACGGCTAAGTTAAAAAGAATCTACCTGCTATTAGCCATTCCTAGCCAATCAATAGCATATACGTTGAACCCATCCATCTTTTTTAATTCATTGTAATTCTTGTAGTAGAACCCTAGCCCAGCACCATACCCATGTGTCATTACCAAATTCTTTTGATTAGACGGATGGGCAGTCAAAGTAAGAGTATTAATCCGCTTGTTCTTGTCCAATTCAACATATCCGACGCTAGTTTTATCATCAAATTGTATTTCCGTCTCTAAAAGCTTCTTTTCCGCTTTATATCCGTTCACAAGAGATGTTGGTGCCCATGAGAAAATAGACCACCTCGATTCCTTGTAATCTCGTTTCAAAATAATATCGTTCATATTTAATTGTTCCAGCAGCTCTTTTCTAGTCAGTAATCGCTTTAATTTGCCTTTAAATTTTTTGAAACTTTTGTGGAGTCTTAATGCGGATATTTTTGGAGGGAAAATTTGTAATGTCAAATCTGAGCAAGTCACTCAAGGGAGTAGGATTTGTTTTGTCACAGCAGATTATTACTCGCCTGCTAACATTTGGATGCAATGTCTATCTGACTAGGATTTCAGACTTAGGAATGATTGGGATTATTCAAGACATGGATTTGTATCACTCATCTCTCTTGTTTCTCTCTAGAGAAAGCATCCGCATGGGATTATTACGCTCCAAAAACCCGCAACTGATAATCAACATGTCGTTTATTCCAATACTGATATTTTTTGTATTGGCAACCATATCCGTATTTACAAATACTTTTGTTGGAGATAAACAGTTTGTATTTTACCTGTATACCTTGGCTTGCGGAATAGAATTACTTGCTGAACCATTTTACTCTTACTGCCAGTTCAAATTGTTGTATGATGTTCGTGTTGGGATAGAATCAAGAGCATTTGTAGCGCAAATAGTATCTACATTGGTATTATCAACAATGAAATTGAAGGAATCTAGGCTGAATGTTACTGATGGGCTTTACATATATGGATATTCTCAAGTCATTTATTCGGCAGTTTTACTAGCTCAGTATTCCAGAGTCAAGATGGATGTTTCTGTTATACCAAGGAAATCTCCTACGTGGCTGGATATAGAAATAATCAACATTTCATTGGGATTTGTATTTCAATCGATAATCAAGCACGTGCTTACTGTGGGAGATAAAATAGTTCTAGTATGGCTTGGTATTAAAGACGAAAGCAAAGGCTCTTATCGTCTAGTATCGGATCTAGGATCATTAGTCTGTAGAATGCTGTTTTTACCATTGGAAGAAATCAGCAGAGCCTATTTCTCAAAATCAAATGAAAAACAAAAGAAAGAATGCCAAGAGTTTCTGGAAACTTTGTTGCAGTTCCATTACATATTCGGTAGCTACTTTGTTTTCTTTGCTACAAATTATACCCAGCTTTTATTGAAAATATTGTACTCTAAATCAGATGCTGGCGATTTACTGTCTCTTTATTGTCTATATGTACCGATAATGGGGATAAATGGGATTACAGAGTCTTTTGTTCAAGCTGCTGGTGATACCAAACTGTTGGCAAAGCAATCCCTGTATTTCATTTACTTTTGGATAGCATTCATTTTCACTAGTTACGTTACGATGAATTTATTGGATATGGGCTCTTTTGGACTGGTAATTTCCAACATGATTAATATGCTATTGCGAATTCAGTTTTCAATGAATTTCATTAATCAAAAACTTAGAGTGGATAGTAGACCAAAAGCAATGCTGGTGGTGGTTTACTTTGGGTGCTGGCTGGTAACTTTTTCTACCAAGCAGTACTTGGTTTACCACTTGGTTAGTGGGATGCTTTGCTTTGCTTTAACGCTGTATGTCTTGTAATTATTTATTAATGTAGAAACAAGCAAGAAAGACCCTTGTTGATGAAACTAGTATCTTACTACCGATTAATGAAATGAAGATTATAATT
Organism: Boothiomyces macroporosus; assembly: GCA_027604185.1. Classification (NCBI taxonomy): domain Eukaryota; kingdom Fungi; phylum Chytridiomycota; class Chytridiomycetes; order Rhizophydiales; family Terramycetaceae; genus Boothiomyces; species Boothiomyces macroporosus. Next base: position 94,417 of record JADGKB010000053.1, read on the forward strand.
TGTGCTCTAAATAAAATGGATTAAAATTTACAATGCGTGATATTTATCAATTTAGACTACTAGGGTCAAGTCTATTAGTATAGTCACTTGAAATATCTATTATACTATCAGTCACCAGAAACATTCAACTACTTTTGATGTTTTTTTCCAAATGAGAATACTAAAGAATTTAATCTCCAAAAATTCAAGGAGGAATTACAATGTAATAATACAAATGCATGAATATATGGACTGGCCAACTGCCATTCTAACAACAACAATAATAGGAAGAACTCTATTCACTCTCCCATTTGCTTACTTGCAACAACAACGAAACGCAAAGCTAAGAGCAGTTCAACCAATTATTAATGCCTGGAAAAATACTCTGGTAAAGTACCCAGATGCAGAGATGAAATATAGAAAGAAGCTTGCAGAACTAAAGAAAGGGTTTAATATTCAAACATGGAAATCTATTTCATTGCCTTTCTTGCAGATTCCATTCTTTGTAATGATGACTATGCAAGTCCGGCAAGTTGTTGGATCGAGTGTGTTTGCAGATACTGTTTTACCTGGAGTGAAAGAGGAAGGTATACTGTGGATGGAGGATTTATCTATGCCTGATCCTACGCTGATTGCTCCTATAATGATTGGATTGCTGCATTTGGCCAACATTGAATTTAATAAGGTTGGAAAAGTATTTATGCGGATATTATCGCTGGTTTCTGTTATTGTTGCCAGCCAAGTTAGCAGTGGTATTGTGTTTTATTGGCTGTGTTCTGCTCTATATTCATTGGTGCAAAACCTGATATTTCATGAATATTTCAAGAATAAAGTGTAGTTCAAGTTTATCTTTAGCAAAATTAATCTTTGTACCAGGAGCTCTTTGGGATTCCAGTCCCGAAAATATGAATACCAGTCCGATGGAAAGCATTTAAAGATATTGTTCCGTATAGCTCAAGTAATCATTCCAGAAGAAAACGATACTAGAAAAGTATATACAAAACCAAAGTATTAATTTATTTCCATTTTATAAGTATTCTCCTCCAGTATGTCATCTAACCGCTGTTTAATTTCCGACAGTTTACTGCTTTCAATAAAGAGATGGGTATCATCTAAATCCTCAATTACAAATTTCATCTTGGAATCCAGATCCATGATTATAGTTTTTACTGATTGATCGCACTCCACTAGAACTCCTTTAATTGCCTTTACCATTTGGATTAGAAAAAAATCTGGAGAGTGATTTTTCAGAAGGAAAGATTCCAAGTAGGTTGAAAAGTAGCAATCCCCTCTAAAGAGGTCTATTTACAGCTGTTACTCCTATCATTCAAAGACTATTTTTCAGCCCAAAAACTTTTTTTAAATGAAAAAACTAATTCAAGAAATCAACGAGAATGGAATACCAATAGAATCACTGATTCAGGATATCAATGAAAACAGAGTGCCTATAGAATCACTTATCCAAGAAGAAGAACGAAAGAGAAAGAGGGAAGACGTACCCTCAATGCTCTACGTAAACAAACCAAAGACATTCAAACCAAACTCGGATGTACTCTCCAAAGTCCAATCATTTCTGCCAGAACTAGAGAAGTCAAATAAAGAGCTTGAGGAAAAGATTAAACAAAATGTGGATGTGAATTTAGAAAAGGTCGATGGGCAGTACATACAAATGGACTTGGAGTGCGGTGTGTTTGACTTGAAAGAGGGAGAGTATCAGTATGACTCTACTCTAGTTCAGCCAGAAGACCAAGAAGAACAGAAATTGCTGTTGGGGAATGAGAGACAAGTTGAAATCAAGGAAGTATCTGAAGAGGAATATGAAGAAGATGAGTATGAATCTGAAAGCGAAGATAATGATGATGGTAGTGAATACGAGCCATCTGAAGACTCTTATGCTGAATAAAAACTATTTTTTATCTCTTGCTCGAATTCAGGTTTTATGAGAGGAAATCTGAACTCGATTTATCACTAGTTTCAGAGAAATTCCAAGTAGAAGCTAACCATAGCAATTCCTTTGTAATATTCCGTGTGGTAATATTATTGAATTTTTGATTGATACTTTTGAAATATCACAAGCGCGGACGGCAAAATAATTTGTTCCTAAAACTAAAAAAGAAATGAGTGATATAAAAATCAGATCAAGGACTACTTCAAAGCAGCCATTACTTAAGCCAGAACAATGCGATAAACCAATAAAACTAACTTGCTATCAAGATTACAAGCAGTTTAGCAATCATGAAAATTCAATCAACATATACACTACTACAAAAAAGTATGCTCCTCATTGGTTTGGTGATACGGATTATATTTTGCATGGGTACAGGAGACAAACAAATTCCTTTAGGGGCTGCATGCTATCGCTCACGTATCTCCACAACGAAACTGGGAACGTTTATACTCACTTGATTGGTCTGCTAACCATCTTTCCATTGATTTACTTTACCTTTTTTCAATGGATGACTAGTGAATCAACCAGTATTTACGATTACTTGGCCATCACACCGTTCTTTATTGGATCTATTGTTTGTCTAGGATGTTCAACAGTCTTTCATTTATGTACTTGTCATTCTCGACATGTATCTGTTGCTTGCAACAAAGCTGACTATGTTGGGATAGTATTTTTACAAGTGTAAATATTGTTAATTTAGTGGGTCTTTTGTACCATGTTTATACTATGGTTTCTATTGCGATTCTTTCTATAGAAGCTTGTACTTGTTTGCAATTAGTATATGTGGTGTAGCAACTGTAATTATTGCTAATCTAGATTTATATTACTTTGGGGCACAAGTATGCTACTCCACAATATCGATGGTTACGCACTGGTGTATTTACTCTCTTGGGATCTTTGGGAATTGTCCCGCTGTTTCATCATGTATGGAGATATGGTGTTAATATGGCGCTAGAGTCATTTGCGGTAGAGTATGTGTTGATGATGGGGGCTTCGTACCTCGTTGGAGCTTTTATATATGCCTATCGCATACCAGAACGTTGGATTCCGCATGCCTTTGACATATTTGGTCATTCACATCAAATATGGCATTTGTGTGTTTACTCTGGTGTAATAAGTCATTATTTTGCTGTCTTTAGAATGTACTATTGGTGGCACAACAATAATCCTCAATGCCTAGTGTCTGACCAGGAAATGATTAATTGGTTCAACTAATAAAGGGGAATTATGAATTGGTTGTACTTTCTAACCATCTCACTGATAATCAAAACATAAAACCTACCTTTAGATTTCAAAAAAGGAATGCTCTTTGTCGGGGAATCGAACCCCGGTCTTCCGCGTGACAGGCGGAGATAC